>JAODAL010005143.1:0-147424 GCA_025379985.1 Phyllomedusa bahiana | reverse complement strand
CCTAGGCCCCGATCTAGACTTCCTGGTATACCTTTAAAGGAGTTGTCTCATTACAAGCTTTCAGCCTTCGGGACCCGATAGTTGAATTGAGGGGCTTGCTTCTTGGTCTGTCTCCTTTTTGCTCCCTCTTCCCCCCCCCCTCCCCTCCCTTCTCTTCCCCTCTCCTCCCCTCCCCCTCCCTCCCCTCCCCTCGCAACACAGGCAGCTTCCTTAACTTCTATACAGCAAGGGGTTTGCTGCCAGATTTTAACCCTTGTGTTTGCCTGCCAGGTCTGTTGCAGGAGAGGGCTGATTTGAGTGTAAGAGGTCTGTGAAGCTTTCTGTGTATGCTAATAGCAGAGGGGATGCATGTGTTCCTATATCCCCTGCTTAGCTTACAAGTCTCCACATCTCCAGCAACAACAAACCCTGTCAGAACAGATACAGGGCAGCTGGGAAGTGTTACTATGTGTCACTAGTACAGCAGAGCATGAAGTATTCACATGCCCCCCTGATCTGTATAGTACTAGTATAGTGACCGTTCCACAGACACATCATAAATTTTAGTAACACACAGGGTCACTGCTGCACATCTTTTTAAAACCCTCATCCTGCTCAATCTGTGTAAAAGACAGGAGGAAGCAGGCACACACAGGGTTAATCCAGGCAGCATGGACACAGAAGCCAGAGTCCTCCCTCCCCCCTCCCTGCACTACAGAAGCATTCTGTGTGGGAGGGGCTCTTTTGCCCGACCTGCCCTTCAAAGGTGATGAGTCAAACAGACCTGACAGCCAGTGAAAATAAGGATCAACAGGTCTGCTGCTATAGAAATTGAGAAGCTGATAGCACTCCTACTAACAGGCTAACTCAAAATCAGTAGGACATTTGTAATGAACATATATTGCAAAGCTGCTTGTTTTTTAAAGATCTTTTAATTAAAACCCAATCATTGTAGCGAGACAACCCCTTTAAGTTCTGTTAGATTAAGGCTATGTTCACACGGCTTAAAATGGGACGTATTTCAGTCCGTAATTATGCGCCGGAGTGCGCGAATTACAGCTGGTATACGTCCCTGTCATTACGGTAATCCACAGTTCTCATAGAGAACTATGGATCCGTCTCTTCTCCCCGCCGGCGAATACGCCGCGGGGAGATAAGTGACATGTGAAAAAACCACGGCCTATATGCGCCTCTGGTAATGAAAGTCTATGGGCCGGCCCCCCGCTCCCGCCCCGTCCACACGCCGTAATTGCGGGCCGTAATTACGCCCCGCAAGCCGTGTGAACCCAGCCTAAAGGTTTGTCCCCACGTCGGGGTTTTCAGCCGGTTTTACAGACTTTTTTCGGATTTGTAAACAGACTGTCATCCTTTTACATCGACTTAAATAGAAAATCCGTACAGCAGTCCACACTGCATGGATTTTCTGCCGGACGGTTTTTGACACTGCCGGTGTAACGAAAAACTTAGAACATGTTCATTCTTCCTCCCAGTTTTTGGCCAGAAGATGTACATGTCAATGGTTGAGGAGGACAGACGAATCTGCGAACCGCGGACAGAACCGTTCTCCAAAACCCCATACAAGATGTCAAAATACCGGTATTTTAACCTGCTGGTGGACGCACCATAAAGGGGCTGTCCGCCTTGTAACAAAATCAAACGGCTCTTAGGGCCTCCATAAAATAAAAAAAAAACTATACTCGCCTTCGTCTGGTTCTCGGTTCCAGCACCGTCTCTCTCCGGTCTCCTGTTTTCACTTATGGACTTCCGGACGGGCGCGTCTCCTCTGCAGCCGCTGATTTGCTGCAGAAGTCACGTGCCTCTGCTTATATCGCCATGTGGAGCTGTTCACTTCTGGATGGTGATGTGTATTAGAGGCATGTGGCTGCTGCAGCAAATCAACCCATCCTGATGTTAAAAAATGAGGACACAAGATCAGGGAGGCAGCTCTGGAGACAAGAGAAAGAGGTGTACACAGAATTCACACAGCAGAGTGAAAATGCAGTCCAAAATTGGACGCCATTTTCAACATCGTTGGGCCGCGCCGCAAAGCTGTTTTTTTTGCACAGATTTCGGATTCCCAGTGGCCCAGTATATTGTGGCTGTGGGAATTTGATGGCAGTCTGGAGGAATATGCAACATGCTCTATATTCTGCTGAATGGTCAGCGATTTAGGTATCCCTCAGTAAGAAATCTGCGCTGTGTAGACTGCAGCACGTATTTTCTGTTGAGGGTTACACAGCACAGGTTACAGTCGGATTTTTGGCAGATTCTAAATACTGAATCGGTCAAATTCGATACCGAAACCTGTGCTGTGTAGACATAGCATAAGGATTTTAAAAATTTTACCGAGACCCCAGGTGCCACTTGTTTCATTTTGTTACAAGGTGAACAACTGCTTTAAGATGATCACATGGATCAGTACTGATACTTAAATTGATACCTTGGTTGCAAAAGCTTTACAGACAGTTTGTATTAGTGATGTACTTTAAAGGGTCTGAATGCTTTAATTAAAGGGGTTGTCTCACTACAAGGATTGTTTTTTATGTTAAAGATTTTGCAAAAACAATTCACTTTGCAGTAAGAGTCCATTAACCATGTCTTACCTTTTCCTAAATGTACCATTTTGTATAATCTGCATCAGCTCCTCAGGTCGCTATAGCTACAGACCTGTTCCATGTCTCCTGACAGGCTGTCAACGCTGGTTGCTATAGCTACAGACCTGGTGTCATCAGCAACTCTTCACTGCAGCCCAGTAGAAGCCAGTAAACACGCCCCTGAATTCAATTGAAATGAAATGAGGACTGAGGTGAGCCGAATCATTGTAGTGAGACAACCCCTTTAAGTAAAATATTTTCATAATACTAAACAAATCTTCTAGCCGCCTCTCCTTTCACATGCGTTCCAGTTCCGTCTCTGTCCTCCCTCTCTGCTGGGCTTCTGTGTACTTTCAGCTCTAGCAGAACAAAATGCCAGCCCTGCAGACTGCAGTGGTCACCTACTGTTGCCTGATGTCACCATCAAGAAATGAACACTCTGAACAGTGACGTCAGGCAATGGCACATGACTGTCACAGCCAATCAGTAGCTGCAGTGGTGACTTTCCATTCGCCAGAAGACTGGCAGAAATAGCGGACAGCTGCGGCGCTGGAACGCTGGTTACAGGAGCTTTGAGTACAAGCTTTTTTTTATTTAATAAGGGCAGCAGTTTACTAAAGGGTTTCTCTGCTTTATTTACATAAAATATTTTTAAGGGCATTACATTAAGGCACAGCAGCCACTTGCAGCTGAAGCCATAGTTTCCAATG
The DNA here is from genome assembly GCA_025379985.1 of Phyllomedusa bahiana. NCBI lineage: Eukaryota > Metazoa > Chordata > Amphibia > Anura > Hylidae > Phyllomedusa > Phyllomedusa bahiana. Next base: position 144,141 of record JAODAL010005143.1, on the reverse strand, counting down.
CTGACATGACTTAGCTCCTGCGCCGGTTAGTGGCTGCATAGAGGTGTGATACCCTGCGGCCAGCCGCTTGTGTGATAAATGTCTGTTCGCTGGGGTCTTGCCACTGGGACCCTAATAATCTCTAACCTGAGTCCGTTTACTTGCTTTTAAAAGTTGAAAAGGGGGGAAGAATTTGTTTTAAGGGAAAGGCAAGGGTTTCAAATATTGGCACGGGCTGCCCTTTTCCCAAAGTCTATGGAGATAGCGGCAGTGAAATTACAAAAGTATTGCAACCCTTTTTGGCGGGGGTAGGCATCCAATTGGTGCAAGCTGTGCAGCGGGAACCGGGCCAAAATAGGTAGGGGGGGGCCCCCCCCCTGGAAATTTGAAAAAAGCAGCATGGGGTTAATACTCTTGAAAAGGTTTTGCATGAAAAGGGGCCTAAGCTAATGAATTTCCTAACTCACACCTACTGGAAAAATTTTTAAATTCCCAAAAAAAGTAGTGATTTAGGTAAATTGGGAAAAAAAAATAAAGGGGTGGGGAAAAAAAAAAAAAATTGGGGCCCCTATACTTTTTTGTTTTTAAAGGCCCAATGGTAAGTGGCCCTACTGGCCCCACAAAAAAGGCACACCCAGACCGGTCCTGCTTTTAAATTTTCATGAAAACAGCCAAAAGTTAATAAATTTCCCTACTCGAAATTTTTCTTTTTAAAATATTTATTGCAAAAAAGGAGTGCTTTAGGATAAACTGGACAAGAGAGGGTCCTATACTGTTCTTGTATAAGGGCCCAATAGGTAATTTGGGGTTTTTACGGGCGCAAAAAAAAGAAAGCAGGCGGGGCCCATCCTCTCTGTTATTTTTACATGAAAAAACCCCCAAAGAAAAATTAATTTCCTAGCTCAAACTTACTGTTTATTAGAAAAGAGTGCTTGATGATGAGCTATTGCATAGGAGGGGGCCTTGTACATTTTTTAAAAAACAGAAAAGCCCTTTTTTGTCTTTTTTCAGCTCCTCCCCCTTTGTGAATTTATCCATTACAGCCCCAAGGTAACTAAAACTTTCACGAGTGAGAGATCATTGCAAATCCCCTCCTAAACTGACCTTTTAAAGCTTCCCCAGAAAATTTCCAGAGAAATTAAACCCTTTCTCCTTTTAACTGAACAGCCCACCCCGCAAAATTTGAATGTCACTGGCGAGCGGGCCCCTTTGAGAATCTACTTTTCCCTTATTTTCCCCATTGCCCATTACCTTTATTAAAAAAGACTAATGCCAACCCAAAGGGGCTGGCTGCTTCCCCTTCCATCAGACGGGATTGGAAAATTGAAAAGATGTGTTTCTTGCCTTTGGCAAACCACACATGAGAAGAAAAATTGTGTCCTGGAAGCAGTTTGGCTATAAAAAAAACTGGGAATAGAAAAAATAGTTTAAAGGCTTCCTTCAGAAAAGGATTTTATCCCCCAAGGACTATGGCCGTCAGTCTGAGGAATTTATGGCTAAGAGAAAAAAAATTATAGGAGCTTTGCTAGGCTAAAATAATGACTGTGGGACCTTCAGAAGGAAATGATTTTTTCTTATTGTCGGGGTTTTTAAGGGCTTTAAACGGGCCCCTTGTTTTGTACCTTTCCAATTTTATTCAAAAAGGGGCTTTAAAGAAAGCCCCTTTAAAAAAAAAAAAAAAAGGGAAGGGGAATTATCTGAAGAGCTTGATGGAAAAACACAGAAATTTACAATATCAAAAAACCCAAATCCAAAGGACAATATGTTTTTCCCTTTTGACAAATCCAAAGCTGTGATTATGTTCCAATTTGGCAGTCTCGTGTCTTGAGAACACGGTCCCCCACTGTAGAAATTGGACCATCATATTTCAAATTTTAAAATTTTTTTTTTTCCTTTTAAATTTTCTGAGCTGGTTTTTTTTCCCGGGGCAAAGAAATTGCCAGGTAAGGGTATTAAAACAGGGTTTAAGACTGCCAGGGGATGCCACCTTTTTACGCTTTACTCAAAAAGAAAAACCCCCCCCAAAGGGTCAAATTCAAAAACTGAAAACGCCCGATAAAAAGTAAAAACATGAGTGGTTCACAAAAAGGCGGGCTTTCGCTATTTGTTTAAAAAAAAATATTTAAAAAGATTTTCAGAGAAGACCTTTTTTGGAAAACCACAGGGGAAAAAGGGGGGGGTAAACCCAGAATTTTTAACTAAAACAGGGCCGATCGTAATTCTTTCCTTACAAAGGAAACACTTTTAAAAATTTTGACCAACTGGGGGAAAATCCAGAGTAAAAACCCCCGGTGGGAAAGGGGCACGCTAGTAGAGCAAAGGGGAATAACTCCCTAAACTCTTGGGGATGGAGGGCCTTTTGGGCCGAACAGGGGGGATTTTGGGGGGGTCCCACAAATGTTAGTCGGGTTAAAATTGGGGGGAAAAAAAAGGGGTTTTTGGGCCCCGAAGTAAAAATTAAAATTTTTAAAATAAAAAATAAACATTTTTCCAAACCCTTCATCATTAATTTAAAAATTTTGGACCTTTTTGATTTTAGCTGCTTTATTTAAATGAAACCATTGTTTTACGGTTTTAAAATTTCCCGGGGATACGAAACCCGGGATGAGAGCTCCCCAGTCCTGGTCCCCACTTTCCCCAACATTTACCTCCCTCTCAGGGAGCTATGAAAGGGGTTTTTAAAAAGCCCGGTTTCTTTCCAAATTTTACTCCCCAACCCCCCTGAAATTTTTTAGTAATTTATTTTAAATGGGTTTCAAATAAAAAAAAAAAAAGGGAAAACCCAATCAGGTCTGTCATTGAAAAAAGAGAAAAAAAAAAAACACAGGTTTTGGGTTCCCGCCGGGTTTGAACCTAGGGCCCCCTTTAAAATGTGATTTCAAAAAAAGTTACCTCTTTAGCTACTCGCCGGGTCAAAACAAAAAACAGCCTTTCCCTTTGGGGTAAGGGGAAAGGAAAAAGGGCCCGGTTAGGTATCCCTGCTGGTAAAAAGAATGTTTTTTTTAAACCAAAACACACACGCCCCCCTTTTTGACACACAGAGCAAAAAGCTGGGGGTAGGAGGAAAAAAATGGGGAACCCTGGCCAAAAAAACCCCTTTAAAGGAAAAGGGAAGTGCCCTTGGGGGGAAATCTTTGGGTTTTGCTTTTCCCAAACCCAAAGTCAGACATTTCTAGCCATGTGATGTCACATTTCCATGGTGGAAAGACAGTAGGCTTGTATGGCTGTACATAATCTGCAAGGATGGATTGATACCCAAATTGGATGAGTGGCCCAGAGAATGCCACGAAAACATTCCCCAGACCATGTTGCAGGGTGTTTGTTCTCAATGACGCTCCAATGTCCATCTGTTAAATGAGGCAGAAGATGTTACTCAGTGGAGAAGGCAAGCCTTTGACAATCTGCACAGGTCCAATTTGGATAGTGTGGTGAAAATTGAAGCTTTTTCTGCCAGTGCAACTTCGTTATCAGAGATCCAGTGACATTCGTCTGCTTTAGAGCCCCACACCCACACATGGAAGGGTTCCCTGAACAGTTTTAGACACACGTCTGGTAGCCCACTGGTTCATTTTGGAGGTGAGTTGCTTCACTGTACTGTGTCAGTCCACCCTCATAACCTTCATAGCAGAAGTTCACCTTCCGCATCAATGGCACATGGTGCTCTGCACCTTCCACATTGCCTATTCATGGTGGCGCAGTTTGTCCACGCACAGAACACTTTCACCACAGCAGTACATGAACCAAACTTTGCTGTTTAGAAATACTGCCACCCTTGGTCAAAAGCCAATAATCCCTTTTTGCAACTCTGATACACGTGAAAAATAGGAAGTGGTCATAATAATCTGACTCGACTGTGTATATTCTATTCAAAGTAACTTGAAGCAGCGTTCTGTTTCATACAGCCCATCTGTTTGTTCACAAGAAAGCTGGATATGACTCCTCCTCACAGGGGTTGTCTCTTCATGGCATTTCCTGCTAAAAATAAAGCAGCCTGGGCAATCGGCTGTTCACAGTTGGTCTAGCTTCTAAAAACACCGAGCACTTTGTGCAGCCAGCCATACATTTTGCCAGCATTGTTTCCTAGCCAGGTCTGCCAAAGTTGGATCCACTGATACCCAGTGACTCTCTGCTCTAAATCGTAGATCGGAGACACCCCCACATTCCCATTACAATGCCCATATGTCTTCCCCTTTTTGAAATCTCTTTTAATAAGCAAGGAACTGTATACATTTTAATTTCCTGACACAAAATTGTCATCGCAGGATAGGAACACACTCTAGGCCTTGTAATTAGTGTGATCCACCCAGTGCAACTCTAAGCATCGATTTGACTTTGCTGATTTTATGATCCATCAAATAAAGAGAAAAAAGTTAGTCAAACAACGCATTTTGTGCTTAAACATTTGCACTTCTTCAGGTCAGCGTTTTCTGGTCGTGTGATGATTCTTGGATTTCTACTTACCTGTGGCTATCAGTATACTCCCTGAGATGCTTTCTTAAAGAGGTTGTCTCACTGCAAGGATTGCTGCTTTTAATGTTAAAGATCTTGCAAAAACAAGTCACAAGTCAAGGCAATATATGTTCATTAGCAGTATCCTACCTATTCCTAGATATCCCCTCTTTTATGGGCTGCATCAGCTCCTCAGGTCACTGTAGCTACAGACCTGTTCAATCTCTCCTGATAGGCTGCCAGCACTGGTCGCTATAGCTACAGACCTGCCCCTGAATTCAAAATGAAACCAAGAAAACAGGGCGGAGGTGAGATGAATCAATGTAGTGAGACAACCCCTTTAAGTGTTGTGCCTTGTTTTGGTACAGCTGGTTAATGTGAGTGTATATCCTTCAGCATTTCGCCAGAATATCTTCACAAGTTGTGCCATACTGCACAAGGAGAAACTCTCTTCTTCTTTTTTTTACATTTTGCATAAAATTAGTATCAGAAACCCACCATTTTGGATCATTGTAACAAAAACATGCAGAGACTTTAACCTACTGTCCAGCAGACCCATCACTAGGGCCCTGCAGGTTATTATTTGAAGTACTCCATGCTAAATGCCGATACATACCATTGAGGGAAATGCTGATTATATTGCTCCATTATAAAGGTGGGCAATAGACTCACAATTATGGCAAAGACTAAACTGTGGTGTGAAGTCCATGGAGGTCATTATCTGCAGGTGGAAGAGAGTTTGGTTTTTGAGGTCATCAACCAAGATGTCAAAACCAGATGAAGCACTGGGACCAAGAATCAGGATTTTTATTAGGAATTAGGGCTATGGGCACAAGAAGACATACGTTGGGATTTGTGCCCATCAGGAAGATAGTTTGTACAGCTACAGACATAGGAGTGTGGCCTGAAGTAATGGTTGGATTTGGAACCCACTTTAGGCTAGATAATGTTATGGTTTGGCGCTTGTTGTTGTCTATGGCACTGTTTTTTTTATTATATAAATTGCTCATTTTACAAGTGTGAACATTTTCATCATAACTCTGCAGGATGACATGGAATTACCAATTACCTGCAGGTAATGTTGATAGTCGGTGCCAGCTTTCTTACGACGTCTCCTGCAAGGCAGAGCACAAAAGTTTGAAATTCACTGTATCCCTGTTATTAGGAGAACACTCCCTCTTTGTAGAATTAGCACTTGAAAAATATTTAATAAAAAAAATGCTGAGTAGGTTATTTAGTCCAAGATTAAGGTTGTATATTGGTTTATGCTTTCATATGTGGGGGTGTCCTGGCTATAGTCATCATATAGTATGTAATCTATTTGTGTTGCTATGTCTTAAAACAGGATTTTGCCTCTAGCTATGGATTAACTATACTGGCATAAGTATGGTATTGCTCATGTGATCTCAAATGCATTATGTGACCCCCAGCATTAAGTTACAAGCAGGGTGTTTGATGATATAATTTGTGCAGATCATAGCTACATAGTTTGTAAAGCCAGAAAAGACAGGCATCTATCCAGTTCAGTCTATTGCCCTACAGTGTTGATCCAGAGGAAGGCAAAAAAAAAGAAATGCGGTAGAAGTCAATTGTCTTCATTTTAGGCAAAAAATTCCTTCCTGATTCCAATCTTGCAATCGGAATAAGTCCCTGGATCAACGACCCTTTTCCAGAATCCCGGTCACTACAACTTGTTATATTATTACGCTCTATAGAAATACATCCAGACCCTTCTCCAGAATCCTGGTCACTATGACTTGTTATATTATTACTCTCTATAGAAATGCATCCAGACCCTTTTTGAACACTGTTAGTGAATTCACCATATGTTCCTCTGGCAGAGAGTTCCACAGTCTCACTGCAATTACAGTAAAGAATCCCTTTCTATGTTCATGTAAAAACTTTTTTTTCCCCACTTGACGTAGAGGATGCCCCCTTGTTCCAGATACCATCCTGAGTATAAATAGATCTTGGAAAACATCTCTATATTAATCCTTAACACGTTTATTCATATTTATTATGTCCCCCCGAAGCCATCTTTTCTCTAATCTGAAAAACTCTAATTTTGCTAATGTTTCTGGGTATTGCAGTCCACCCAGTCCTTTTATTAAACCTGTTCAAGCTCAACAATGTCTTTTCTGTGCACTGGTGCCCAAAACTGTACACAATATCCCATGTGTGGTCTAACCAGTGACTTGTATAATGGGAGAATAATGTTCTCATCATGTGCCTCTATGCCCCTTTTTAATACACTCCATCATCCTCTTTGGTTTGGCAGCTGCTGCCTGACACTGGCTGCTACAGTTAAGTTTACTGTCCACCAGGATTCCCAAGTCCTTCATGGAATGGATTTTTCCTCCCCATGTGCATAACCTTGTATTTACCTGAATTAAACCTCATTTGCCATTTCTCTGCCCAGGACTCGAACTTATCCAGATCCCTTTTTAATACATTACCCTTTATTGTGTTGACTACTTCACAGAGTTTAGTATCGTCTGTAAAGATTGATATTCTACTGGGCAAACCTTCTGTAAGGTCATTTATGAATATATAAAAGAGGATAGGGCCCAATACTTACCCCTGTGGTACTCTACTAGTAACAGGGATCCAGTCCGAGTATGTACCATTAATCACCACCCTTTGTTTTCTTGTCATGTCCCTGATGTCCTGTTTAGTCCTGCTCACTTAGCACATGTCCTGTGTTTTATATGCCTGTGTTGCCTACTGCATGCTGGGGCTCACATGAAGTTTTGGCGTTCTGTGATCAAAGCCCTGTTTAGTTCTGTTTGGATATCAAAGCTGGTGAAATCAGTAGAATAAGGTTGGGGAACATACGCACATGGCCCATCGGCCCGTACATTCATTGGTCTGGTCCTATGCTTGATGTCCTCGAGTTAGCAAACAAGTGGAAGGTACTTTGGAGGCCAGTAGCAGATCTAACTGAAGCTGTTCCTTATCAATGTGCTTCTGCGCATGCGCTGGTGTCTGGAGGTCCTGGCACTTGTTTGTTAACTCGGGGATATCAAGCACATCAGCAACAGTTGTAGTCCATGTAATTTCTGCCCTGATGTGTTATTACACTTTGGGAGAGGAAGAGCATGGACATCATAGCACAGGGGGAGTAGCGTCTGGGGGAAACCGAGGCTTGAGTGCATTGCATCTAAACTCAGGGGTGAAAATCCTGGGCTTTAGGGCCATCTCTAGTCCATGCTGATTCTACTTTATCATGCTACTGCTTGTCAGGGGAAGCATAGAAATCACAGCATGGGGGGAACGGAGACTCAAATGCATTACATGTAAACTTGGGAGCGGGGGGGCAGCGGATATCCAGTACTGCAGTTGTTCAGTTACAAATCTTGTCCATGCCTTTTCTCCCCTGAAGTGCTGTAATGGGGAAACGGCATGAATGAGATTTGCTGCGGATGTACTCATCTGTTCAGCAATGTACTGCTGCTCTTGTACCGCACAGGGAGAGAAGAAGTTCCAGTCATCACATAAGGGTGAGGTAATTAAATATTTGACCAAATATAGAAGGCTAATTTTTAAATTAATTACTTTGTATGTTCCACAAGCAATGTTCTAAATATCTAAATGGCCCTTAGCAGAAAAAAGGTTTCTCGCTCCTCCCTAATTTAGAGGATGAAGAGAGCAGTGTAAACCTATCTGGGGTGCTGATTGCCGGTTCCAGGACCGACAAATCCCAGTTTTAGTGCTTCTAATGTCGCTATTGCAGGTATCGCAGAGGTAGACCTTTCATGTGCAGTGTCCTGGGTTCACTGAACGCTTTCCCAGTCCCTCCTTGGAGCACTAAGTGACTTCACGGTCATGCAACTTGCATGACCCTCACTACAGGTATGATTACACTACTCTCCCTGTCCACTGTATACCGTCACCTGCACTTCTGAGCACATAAAACTACTACAAGACTCCCATTAAAGAGAACCAGTCACATAGGTTATGCCCCCCTTGCTGAGGACAGCACAAGGTAGTGTCAGACCTGCTGTTTCCCGCGCTGTGTCCCTTATTCTGCAAGATGCTGGAGTTTGTAGAGTATTTTATGCTCAAATCTGCAGTTTTCAGCCAGAAGAGTCCTTCAGAGAGTCAGTTTTTTTCAAACCCCGCCCATCTGAGGCTAGCCCCGCCCACGTCAATTGACAAACCTATTACTTTGAATAGGCAGAAACATGTGAATAACTGTCAGTGGGCGGAGCTAGCCTTTGGTGGGTGGAGCTAACACCTGCTCATGAATAAGATTTGAGGGGTAAATGCTCTAAAACTCCAGCATCTTACAGAATAAGGGACACAGCACTGGAAACAGCAGGTCTGACACTAGCTTGTGCTGCCCTCAGCAAGGGGGGCATAACCTATGTGACAGGTTCCCTTTAATCTGGTTTACACCGTGTTCTTTATTCGTGTGTTTTGCAGCAGTATCTGTAAGCCAAGACCAACCAGGAATGGGTCTAAAATACAGACTAAGTGCTCCTCTTTACATTATACTTTTTCTTTCTGTAGGTTTGATTACTGGTTTTGGATTACAAATATTGCTGGAAAATGTGCATCAAAACAACTGTGTGAACCCAGCCTTAGGATTCAGGGTCAAAGTGAAGCTATAATTTACATCAGACGAAGCTCTCCAGAGATTCACATAAATCTTAGTTCAGCCAGCAATACGAGTGTCTTACTAGTAGCTGACCTCTATTTGTCCGTCATTCACACTCTTAATACTGATCCTTGCAAAGCCAATTGGTTATGCTGAAGAAAACATCAAAAGAACAATGTTCCTAATCATGCCTGACAGCACTAGTCATTTTGAGAGACACCCTAACATTAGAAATTGAATCAGAGGTACCAGTCTATTTGGGGCTAAACAAGCTGATGGTTTTCTGATTTAGTCAACCTTGATGTAAGGCGCAGGATTGTTAGTTGTACATTCAGGATTATAAACTACATTTTCAATCAGTGAGTTTTCCAACACATAACATTGACCTGTAAGTGGAACAGAATCTTAGGAAAGGCAGCCCGCAGTGCAATGCTAGTATAAAACATACCACTCCGGATTAAATTAACCAAACAGCTGGGCAATTACAGTTAAAGGGGTAGTCTAGATTCAGCAAATCCTCTTTTCTGGCTGCTCGCAGGTCGCTGCGGACCGGCCCTGCATGTGAATGAGGCCGTCCTCCTCATTCACTTCTATGGGAATTCTGAGTATAGCTGAGCGCACACACTCGAATATACTCGGAACTCCCATAGAAATGAGGAGAACGGCACTGGCGCCACCCTCCTCATTCACATGCAGGGCCGGACTGCACTTGGCAACGAGCGGCCAGCAAAGAGGAGTTACCGAAACTTGACTACCCCTTTAAACATACTAGATTAAAGGATTTGTCCCTTTTTTTATTTCATTTTTTTTTTAATACCCTGTTTCCCTGAAAATAAGACACCCCCGAAAATAAGATACACTGCATTTTTTTTTTTATGCAATTCAGAGTTTGGCTGCTTCTGCTGATGTTTGTGATGAAATCACTACAGTATATTAATACAGGTTGATGTTTTGTTCAACAATAAATGTGAATTCTTGTTCATAGAAAAAAAAATATCCCCTAAAAATAAGTCCTAGCTCTTTAGGAGCAAAAATTAATATAAGACACTGTCTTATTTTCGGGGGAAACAGGGTAAATGTGTTTGAGGTTCATGCATATTGACAATATCAAAAGAAATACATATAAAGCAAGTTACCAAAACAAATGTCAATAAAGGTGATGAAAACTTACAAAGATGTCTGTTATTCCATATATGAGTATTGTCAGGAAAGAGAGATAAGGTACTTTTTATTTAATTTTACACCATTAGAACATAAAGACACACACAGCATTATAAATTTACAAGTTGGGAGTCAACATTATTTAGTAGCAGAAAAAAACAACTTTCCCAGATACCAATAACAATACCAGTTTAACCCATAAAGGACACAATTCTATTATCAAATGTGTAGAAAACATTATATACACACTCTGTGCATTCACTTGAATTCAGTCTATTAGATTCTCATAGTAGTTCCATGACGTAAACGATGGAGCCCATCAAGGACTGAGCATACTGCCCTATTTCTATTGCTATGTTTGTATTATAAGTCTATTTGACAATGTGTATATAAAGTTTTCTACATGTTTGATAATAGAATTGTGTCCTGGGATTTAAAGGGGTTTTATCGGTTGAAGTGTTCGTGCTCTTCAGCTAATTCTATGAGATTGAATTTGAAATCTAGGGCGAGTTTCCTCTACAGGGGGTCTCTCGCTCAGAGGGGGTCTTCGCTCAGCAGGCGGGTCTCTCTTCTCGCAGGCGGTCTCTCTTCTCAGGGGGGTCTCTCTTCTCGCAGGGGGTTCTTTTCAGCACGGCGGGCTCTTTCTCAGGGGGGTCTCTCTCTCAGCAGGGGCTCTCTCTCAGTCGAGGTGTGGTCTCCTTTCAAAGGGAGGTGAGGTCTCTCTTCCTCATGAGGGCGGGGTCTCTCCTCTCAGCAGGCGGGTCGCTCCTCTCAGCAGGCGGGTCTCGCCTCTCAGCAGGCGGGTCTCTCCTCTCAGCAGGCGTGTCTCTCCTCTCAGCAGGCGGGTCTCTCCTCTCAGCAGGCGGGTCTCTCCTCTCAGCAGGCGGGTCTCTCTTCTCAGCAGGCGGGTCTCTCTTCTCAGCAGGCGGGTCTCTCTTCTCAGCAGGCGGGTCTCTCTTCTCAGCAGGCGGGTCTCTCCTCTCAGCAGGCGGGTCTCTCTTCTCAGCAGGCGGGTCTCTCTTCCAGCAGCGGTCTCTCTTCTCAGCGGGGTCTCTCTCTCAGCAGGCGGGTCTCTCTTCTCAGCAGGCGGGTCTCTCTTCTCAGCAGGCGGGTCTCTCCCTTTTCAGCAGGCGGGTCTCTCTTCTCAGCAGGCGGGTCTCTCCTCTCAGCAGGCGGGTCTCTCCTCACTGAAGAGCTGTGACATCATCATTCTGTATTTGCAGAAGGGAAAAGTCTGGACAGAACAGATCTGCAACCTCCTGCAGTGTTCTCTTGTATCTGCAGAGCCTTCATCTCTAGGCTCCACAAGCTCCTTGCTGTGCTATAACCAATTATACACTCGGCCAGAACTGATGAAACACTTGTGAGGAATGCACACTGCCCCCCCTTCTACCCTTCTGTTATCAGGCAGGAGACTGTGTTATATGGAGGGAGCACAGGATATAAGACTGTGTTATATGAGGGGATCTATAACTTAAACAGTCAGTAATTAGTCAGATCATTCACCTTAGAGTTGGGAGATGAGTATAGAGCCAGCAGCCCTCTCACATAGCTGGTTTTACTTTTGGTTTTAACAGCTCAGAGGGGAGTAAACACAGAGTGTGCAGGCAGCCAATCACAGCGCAGGGGGCGTGTCCGGGGGCATTTCCTGTCTGGGGGCGTATTCAAACAGGCTGAATGAAATGTCAGTCAGCCAATCGCAATGCAGGGGGCGTGTCCAGGGGGCAGAATCTGTCCGGGGAGCGTGTCCCGACTAGCCAATCACAGAAAAGAGGGCGTGTCCTGACGAGCAGCAGCAGAAATAGAAAACAAATGCACAGAAAGCTCATATCTAATATACTAAGTGACTTAGGTAATGCAAACCAATGACAAAAGTGCTTATTTTTACTGTCCCCATAATCTGAGATATGATCTTTGTAGCGAGCATACCCCTTTAATGTTTGACAAAGTTGATTATGTCGGTGTAGGAGAAACGCTGACTACCTGGACATACTGCGGCTACATTATATCATAATTAACGGTTTGCTGCTAACTGGTGTTTGTAACCCACAAAGGTAGGCACAAGTAAAAATGTTTTAACTGTGCTGCCTATCTGTGTCTGAACTTGGCCAGTCCTGGATCATATTGGATTATAGACGTTTCATGGCTTTTTGGGCAGCAGACAGAAGGTTGGGGTCAGTGGGGTTTCAATGCACCTCCAGTCTGTGTCATCTGTGGTGACCTCTACATACTCTGCCGTGTGTTTCTTCCCACTGATTCTGTGCTAAATGAATTCAACTCACTGAGTGCTATCTTTCTTATTTTTGCCGTCTCCCAGGGGAAGCATAGTTGCCTTCTCTTCTTGTGCTTTCGCTCGCTGAACTGTTATTTTCAGTAAAATGTCTTCTGGCCCTTTACCAAATAAACATTTAGATCTGTCCTTTCAAGGTCAACTTCTATGAAAACTAAAAGTTTTACTTTTATTTTTATCCTCTGGATCATCGTGTGTGCCCTGATGAGTTCTTAACTTCTTAAGTGTCTTGGTGACATTTGTTAAATGTTAAGAGCAAAAACATTTATTGGGATGATTTTAGGTCCAGATACAGTGCAAAACTGATCATATTTCTAAGTGTGTGGTATAAGCCGCATATTATTCACCATTATTACTGTACCCTGTGTATTATGCTCTTAAAAGCCTCTGTTTCCATTACAAGCCAGAGTCAACTGGAAACAAAAGGAGAAAGTATTTCCAGAGCTCCACAGATATCGGCAATTGCCCAACACCCAATATTCTTCCTTTTCATGTTCCTATTGTACTGTGATTTAAACTAATAGATGTGTTCTCCTATAAGCCTGTTGTGCCCTTTCATCTTTATTTGACATTGATTTTTGACACAGCAGTCTAACAAATTGTGTAATCTTCAGTAGAGAGACAATAAAACCCAGGGGTTTTTTGAATCTGCGGCCCCACCAGGTTTAGTTTCAGAAAGCCCAAGGCAAAGCTGTAGGCGTCCATTACTCATTGAGGTAGACCTGGTCAAGGGACAGGCTAAAAGATTTTCTGCGTTCTACAAATGATTTTTTTTTCTCTTGCGCTATATATATTTTTTCCTTTTAAATCTGAAAATCGGGAAGATTGTTTGTTATAGAAGAATTACATTTTTTACAAGGCTATCATATTTTTACAGTGCTGAAATGTTTGTATGTGATTTCCAGCTGCATGAAAGTCCATGATGGCATGTATTGTGTTTTTGCTATATATTAGATTTAGCTTGACTACAGGAAAAAGTATTTATAATACATAAAGGTACAAAAATAGAAATCAAAGCGGTGGACAGACTACTGTAATATCCTTCTCTGTGGCCTTCTGTTTTGCACTCTTGCTGCCGTTCCATCTAACCTCAACACTGCTGTCCCCGCTGACCCACCTCTCTTCTCATTACTCTTCTGCCAATCCCTTCATTGGCTATCCAATGGCCAGAAAATTCAGTTCAAGTTACTAATCATGGCATACAAGGTTTTCCATAACCCCCATACATATCTCCCTTAAAGGGGTTGTCTCACTACATTGATTCATCTTACTTCAGTCCTGTTTTCTTGGTTTCATTTTGAATTCGGGGGCGTGTGTACTGGCTTCCACTAGGCTGCAGTAGAAGCCAGGTCTGTAGCTATAGCAACCAGTGCTGGTAGCCTATCTGGATAGATCAAACAGGTCTGTAGCTATAGCTATGACACAGCCCATACAAGAGGGGATATCTAGGAATAGGTGGGACACTGCTAATGGACACATATTGCAAAATGACTTGTTTTTGCAAGATCTTTAACATAAAAAGCAGCAATCCTTGTAGTGAGACAACCCCTTTAATCTCCAGTTACCTCCTCTCATGCAATCTCTACTCCTCACAGGACCTTCTTCTCTGCTCTCACCGTGTCAGTTCCTCACATAACCGTCTCCAAGATTTCTCCCGGGCATCCCCCACACTCTGGAACTCACTAACGCAACATGTTACAACTTTCAAAAGTTACGTCTTAGGCTATGTTCACCCGGTGTAATTGCGGCGCGTGCAGTACGGCCACAATTACACCGGGTGATTTGGGAGTCCCGCTGATTAGCGCGTACTTCCACGGCGTAGGGGGGGCTGGCATGACATGCATTACTCGCTGGTGATTTGCAATGGCAACTCCCAAACAAAACAACTTGCCCCCACTGTCCATAGATCTGTGGCTCGATTATCGGACTCCTCAGCCATCTTGGAACACATAAGTAAAGTTGATGAGAGTCATTCTTGTTTCGCGACGATGATAATTAAAGGGGCTAGCTAATTAAGACAACCTTTTTCCATTTGTCCTCTTAGGGCATCTGAGCATCAAAGAGGGATTTCCATCGATGAGGACCCCCCCCCCCCTCTCTATTAACTAGATATTAAAGTCTGCAGTATGCTGATTTTTCCATGCAGCAAATGTCTACAGCTCGTGCTATGAATCCACTGCAAATTTTTACCTTGCAAAGCCATGTATGTTATGCCTGTGTCCCACCGCTACCTTATGAATGTTTGACGGCAAATAGGGGAGATAATTATTTTTTAGGGTTTTTAGCCATGCATATGAGGTTGATTCTTTTTCGCAACCACACCTATGTCTTCTTGCTTCTGATTTAAAAAAAAAAAAAAAAAAATAGTATTACAAATTAACCTTTCACGTTCTGCATGTGGAAAAAACGGCAGTGGCACAGCGCATTGGTTTCATTTGTTCTTTCCCTGCCCAAACGAAAAGCGATTCTCAAGCTGTTTCATTGAAAAAAAAAGAAAAGTACATGAACCTGAGCAACGTGCTTAGGTCTCATTTAAGCTTCTTGTTATTAATAGGCTCCAATTTCAAGGTCAAGCTGTATACAAAAGCAGTCGGTAATCCTTAAATCAAAAATGTTTTCTCCATAAGTACAGCACAGGTGCAAGGATTCCTTTTCATGTCCTCATTTCCTGTGGAGATGTCGTCATGTCTACGTACGAGTCCTGCACTGGCGGCGAAAGACAAAATTGTGTGACAACATATTTCAGTGTAAATTGATGGGACGTGATCCAGAATAAAGCATTTGGAGAAAGTATAGAATGTCGGCAATCATGTCTGTCCTATAACAAGGCTGAATTCTACATACAGTAGGTCGTGTAATACTACTTCTGCCCCTCATTGTAGGTATTGAAAATGTGCTTTTTTTGTTCTTGAAGACGAGTGGTTATCCCTACTTTCTCGGCAACTCTGAGCTTGTATGTTTGTGTGGGGAGTCTGGATCCTGGTTGTTCGACCAGCAATTTCATGAACATGAATGGAAAAGTTGCCATCCATCTTTACTAGTATTACTGAGTAGTCATCAAATAGAAATAGCCTTAGGGAGAAGACATTTGACAGCCAAAAAATCTTTGTCAGTGCCTCATACAAATATTTTCTATTTTTTAGTAGTTTGAAATACAATATGACTGGAAGTTAGACCCCTGTCTTATCTAAAGGGCCTCATGCACACCCTGGGAGAATAAGGGGCCGTTTACACGGCGCAGACCAAATACCGGTCAGGAAATGCCGGCCGGTATTTGGTCTGTTTTTGGCATGAAGGGGGGTGGCTTTTCTCCGTGGTTTGCGGAGAGGAGAGAAGCTGAGCTCTGTGATGTATAGGGTTATATGATAGAGGGAGAGGAGCTGAGCTCTGTGATATATAGGGTTATATGATAGAGGGAGAGGAGCTGAGCTCTGTGATATATAGGGTTATATGATAGAGGAATGAGCTTAGCTCTGGGATATATAGGGTTATATGATAGGGGGAGAGAAGCTGAGCTCTGATATATAGGGTTATATAATAGAGGAGAGAAGCTGAGCTCTGATATATAGGGTTATATAATAGAGAGAAGCAGAGCTCTGTGATATATAGGGTTGTATGATATATAGGCGTGTTTACCGGCTTCCACTAGGCTGCAGTAGAAGCCAGGTCTGTAACTATAGCAACCAGTGCTGGCAGCCTATCAGGAGAGATCAAACAGGTCTGTAGCTATAACGACCTGAGGAGCTGATGCAGCCCATACAAGAGGGGATATGTAGGAATAGGTAGGACACTGTTAATGGACATATTTTACAAAGTGACTTGTTTTTGCAAGATCTTTAACATAAAAAGCAATTCTTGTAGTGAGACAACCCCTTTAAGGAGTCTGGTCAGAATTCACTCTACTTTTTTCTTACAAATCCTGCTCCAAATTACAAATAAAGGTAGAAGGGAACCTACTGTACCTCCATGTGCCTCCGATTTAGTTGTTATATCTTCATTTTGTAGAGACCTGCTAGAGGGCACCCCGGAATGTACTTGGGGTCTTACTGTGCCTACATATGCCTCCCTATGGTTCCTTTTTGAAAGAGAAAAAATCATATTATACAATCAGATGCCAAATGTATTGAGGTTTTCCTCCCTTCCTGCAGAACCTGCAGGAGAATAGTGAGTGTGTGTGTGTGTGTATGTTTACGCCATACATGACAACTTTTGAAAGTAAAATAGCAGGAGATTTGAACGCCGTGCCAAAACGTTTGCATATCCACGCCCATCTTGCATGTAAGCCACGCCTCCTTCGAAAAAGCCACACCCTACTCCACCTAACTGTGTAATGGCTCTGGAAGAAAGCTAAATTAGGGTTTTGGCGTCACCCAGCTTCCCCGGACTGTTGGATTGTCTATTCAGCATCCAGGAGAGCTGGGAGATACCGCCAAACTGTGCCCCAATAGGTAGGTATCTCGGTGGCCTATTTGAACCCTGTAACCAGGTAGTAGCCTCCTGTAGCCAGGTTAATGCCCCCTTCTAGCCAGGTAGCTGTCCCCACTAGCCAGATAGTGCCCCTTACAGCTAGGTAGTGCCCCTTACATCCAGGTAGTACCTCCATTAGCCAGGTAGTGCCTCCAATAGCCAGGTACTGTCCCCAATAGCAAGTTCGTGTCCCCAATAGCCACTTAGATGCTCCGTACAGCCAGGTAGTTCCCCCAATAGCTAGGCAGATGCCCCCTTTATCCAGGTAGATGTCCCCATGAGCCAGACAGATGCCACCTTTATCCAGGTAGATGCCCCATGAGCCATGCAGATGCCCCCATGAGCCAGGCAGATGCCCCCATGACCCAGGCAGAAGCCCCCATGAGCCATGAAGAGCCCCCCACGAGCCAGGCAGATGCCCCCACGAGCCAGGCAGATGCCCCCACGAGCCAGGCAGATGCCCCCACGAGCCTGGCCGATACCTCCTTTATCCAGGTAGATGGCCCCATGAGCCAGGCAGTGCCCCTATAGCTAGTAACAATAAAATAATAAAATCTACCTCCCACTCCTCCCCTCACAAGCACTCAGTCACTGCGCACACACACCCCTCCCCTCACAGGCAATCAACCATCCCCCTCCCCACACACACACACAGCCCTCCCTGCACTCACCTGTGCTGCTGACTTCCTAGTTTTTCAAACTCGGGGAAAGAGTGCGGAGCTTCTCGGGTCCCGCTAAGCCCCGCCCCATTCCCCCGCAATGCTCTCGCAGCTTCCTCTGAAGCTAGGAGAGCATTGCCGGCAGCGTCAAGAGACGCTGCCCGCTGCCTCTGTACACAGATAACCTCCGACATCTCTAAAGAGGCAGGAGGTTAAGCCACCCAAAGGGGGGTGGGGGGGCGGGACACGGCCCCCATTAGCGGGAGTGACCCGCCAAAACCGGGAGGGTTGGCAACTATGGTTTACGTATATATGTGTATATATATATGAGATATAGTATAACATTTATTGTGAAAAGAATGAGCCTTATCAGGCCCCTCTTTGAAATCAAGGATTGCTTTGTACATTGCTTTATGAATGAATAAGTGCACGGTGTAAGCAGCTGCTGTCCGTCATCTGAACAGTCTCATCTCCAGCGGCTCATGCTCTTATTGGGGCCTTGTGTTTCCTGCTAATAGGTACAATTTTGTGCTTAGAGCTGAGCTTGTTGGGCAACTGTTTACAGATCTAGCAGTAAGTAAGCTCCGACAAACATGAACCAGTCGACTAAAATGAGTTTTTAATCCTTCTCTGTTTACTCTGTTTTTGCTTGGCGCACTCATTTGCAGAAGCAAATCACTGCCTCTGTTTAAATGACAAGTGACTGTGATCAGGAGAGCGGTGGACTGAGTGATGTCGCCTTTCATTTTCTTTATTTTGCGTTTCTATTTTATTTTCTATATCTGTTTGATTCCTTCTTAATTTACGATCTGCATCAGCTGCATTGACTTCTGTGGTACAGATGTCTCCATAACACAGTATGACAACACACAGAGGATAATCTGTGTAAATGCGTTATTTTGTGTCACACTTTGTCATTTACACACAATTTTGTTTATTCCCTTTTGATTTCCTTGAAGGAATTTTACTTCTGTTCGGCGAGAATCTGCGATTCCTGAAATGCTTTCTGCACAAAAAGATCACTTATACCACAGTATGTCAGGAATAGATAAGGTCATGCTTCTTTTACTCTTGTATTTCTCTAACAGGAGTACTTTACTTGACATACATGCTGCAGTTGTAATAGACAAAAATTTTATGAACAAGCCTGTGAACTTTTCAATTCATGTCTCCTGCTCTCACTTCTCTACCCCTTTAAAATGTAAATATAACACATCTTAAAGAGATATATTCCAATTTATTATTATTATTATTTATTTTAGAGCGCCGTTGATTCCAGGGCGCTGTACATTCGAGAGGAATTCCATACATAACAAATGTTGAACAAATTCAATGGTGACGAAAAATGACTAGTGACTGATAAGGAGAGGAAGAGGGCCCTGCCCGTGAGGGCTTACAATCTAGAAGGAGGAGGGGGAGAGAGACAGAAGGTGTGGGGCGGACATGTTTGTGGGCCGGTGTACTGGTGGTGGGGTTAGTGTAGGTTATCCTGAAGAGATGGGCTTTCAGGTTGCTTTTGAAACTGGTGAAAGTTGGGGAGAGTTTGATGTTTTGGGTTAATGAGTTCCAGAGTGTGGGTGAAGCACGAGAGAAGTCTTAGAGACGGTTGTGTGAGGAGCTGATGAGAGGGGAGCCGAGGAGAAGGTCCTGTGAGGAGCGGAGATTGCGTGAGGGGAGGTATCTGGAAATTTCACTGATTACCTTTAAATATGTAGGTTAGAGTAAATTAACAAATACACTGCTGTTCTGATTTTGCTTGTCTTCAGAGTGAGGAGCAGATCTTATATCCTTATTTTGTATACAAGCTTCCCTAGGTTTCCAGCCACTTCTGTTTGCTCTAACAAGTGGCCAGAACAGTGATGTCACTCGCCACTTATCAGCAGCACAGGATATTGTTTGTTACTGACAAACTTTTACCTTTTTAGAGCTCTGTAGCCTTGTGCACTGGTGTTTAGAAACCTCCAGCATTAAAGTTCTGCTAACAGGATCAGCTAAGAACAGCAGGGCTGATAGGTCAATCACTGCTGTAAAGCCACTCACAGCTGGACCAGGAAGTGTGAGCCTGAAGCTGCCTGTGTGAGACAACCCCTTAAACACGTGTTTTACTGAACAGTCTGACTAGTAAAATGTCTTGTTTGGAACAGTATTTAATAAGAATCTTTAAAAGCACCCCTTGAATTTATTAAAATGTGTGAATCTAGCTTCAGATAATGTTCTGACTTGACATATCATTGCTAAGGATTGAAGAGCTTGGGCCGTTATGATTTCCTAATTGAAGGAACCAAGTGAAGGAGTCCAGGATGTACTTGTTGTACTGCTATTCATTACACCATAGCACACATACTGGGTTGGGATCCTCTTGTACAAGCCAGAGCACAGCTAATAAGAAACATTGGCTCCAACTCTGGTAGACCTGTTTTTATACATGGCGACTTATTCACATGATGTTACGTTTCTGCAGAGCGTGTGGTCGTCATCAAACTTCGGCATTAATAGCAGCTAACTAGAGGCGTAACTATATGTGGCAGCGAGACTGAAGTGGCACCTGGGCCTGTGAACATGAAGGCTGTGCCTACACAGCATAGCGTTAGGCTATGTTCACACGATGTACTGTGGCTTGTACAGTACGCGCCGCAGTACATTGTATCTTTCCGGAGCTTGCTCCGATATGCGCATACTCAGCCCGCCGGCCCCATTGACATTCGTTACTCGCGTATTCGCCTCAAGTAATTGAAATGTCACTTATCTCCCCGCGCGTACAATATGATTGTATTGTACGATCGGGGAGAGGAGGAGTAATCCATAGTTCTCTATGAGCTCTATGGATTATCGTAATTTTGGTGCTCATCTCGCCCGTATTAGAGCACTAATACGCGGCGAAATGCGCGCTGAAATTACCCCGTGTGAACATACCCTTACCGTCGGTCCACTGTGCTGCATAGACGGGAATGAAAAATACTACAGCACGGATTTTTTTTTACCATCGGTTTAATACTGGGAGGAATATGCAACTTGTTGCATATTCCGCGGGATTCCCATACATTCAATTGTACGGGCCGACCGCAAATCTGAAAACAGACCTTTGCGCAAATGTGCGCCAAAAACCGTGGTCCAGCAATATCTAAATGCTGTCGGATTTTTGGACAGCATTTTGACATTGCAGTTCAGAGCTAGCTGAAGGGTCAAAGCAGATACTCTGCAGCACTATGAGTGTTTGTTCTTTATACTGGGACCTTGCTTTTGTATTATCCTTGTGCTCTGACATAATGGGTGTATTATGTTTTAGCATGATCACTGTGTTTATAACCATAGTGCTGTGACATCACTGCATTAAAGGGGTTGTCTCATCTCAAAGTTTCATAGGATGCATGAATGAAATACTGCTGCTTTGCTCTGTCACTTCCTTTGCAAGCTGTCTGTAATTGGTATATAAGCTCCGTGTATTTAGACCTCTGCTAATTAGATAAATCTCCTGCTGTCAGGACCAGGAAAGCTTCTGAGTTAAAGTAAACAGCATTAATTATTGGCATTTGTCTGAAAGATCAGATCACAAACAAGCTCTCACTGTCCGGAGTTCTGTGCTGTGCGACTTGTGTGATGACGTCACTCGCTGCTATCGGTTAGAGCAAACAGCAGGGAGGGGGGGGGGGGAGTACACAGGTCGGTCACTTGGGAAACCAGAGAGAGCACAGAAGGTGATAAAATCACTTGTAGCTCCTTAACAAACAAAAAAAATTAAAATGCAATATATTTGGAAAACATCTTTATTTAGTGTTCCCAACAATTTGAAAGCTAATCTTTGTAGCGAGACAACCCCTTTAAGTGTCCCCTTTTTTGTGACCACACGGTGTGCTTTACCCTTGTGTTCTGCTGCTGGTTATTATCCCTGATAACATTGTGAATATTCTTGTGGCAGGATACCATTTTCTGTATTGTCCAGGTTCTGTGACATAATTGTAACAATATAACAGGCACCAATAGATTTTAAGTATCCTGTGTACCGAGAGCAAACAAACAGTATCCATAACGGAGTCACTAAGGTAGTGTGTAAGCATCGTGGTAAATGACAGATGTTAACAGCTCTTCAGATTCCTCGAACCACTGGCCACAGATCGATGGTAGCATTAATAACCAGCATGCCCGTAAAGCAGACACTCTTAACTCAATGTTTGCGTTCTCTGTAGCCTTTAATGGATCTTGGTTGCACGGTTTGTAGCTACATAAGACTTTAAGGTCTAATCGGGTGTCATTTATATCATGTGCATCGTAGCTAGGAAAGTATATGCCGACTTCAGCACATTGTATAACTGTAAAAACACTCATTTTTATTACATCACATTAAAATACAAATAAAACACAAATGATAAAATACATATTGCACAGAATAGCACCTAAATAGTAAGTACATATATGGCAATATCACAAAGTGCCTATATAAAGCATAAAGGTTAGCACCATTGCCTTGCAGCGCTAGGGTCCTAGGTTCAAATCCCACCAAGGACAACAACTGCAAGATGTTCTCTTCTTGTTTCCTGTGGGATACTCTGGTTTCCCCCACATTACAAAACCTTAAAGGGAATGTGTCATCAAAAAATGAGTCATTGTTTAAGTCCCGGTTTTAGGAATTTTTGGTTGTTTTTTTTTAAAAAGTTTTTCATATCACTTTCAATCTTTTTTATTAATTCTTAAGTCTTGCAGTTTTCACTTTTGCCACTAGGCCTTGTTTGCACTGCTTTAACAGCAGTCAGAGAGATGCTTTACAGTAGCTTCATGCACATAGGAGACTTGAGACTGACTCAGTCCCATTCACTTCTATAGGAGTGTTTTCTAGTTATGCTCTGTGACCTGGGAAGAAGTCAGTGTGCAGGGGGGTGAAAGGGTGAACTGTGACTATCTCCTCTTGTGACTGGTGGATCCTGTGTTATCTATTCACACTGGTGTCTCCTTTCAGTTTGACCCTCTTTGTGCTGATAATGAGCAGAAAACTGAGAATCTTTATGTACAGAACAGGAAGTGTCAGACTATTATTAGGCCTACTGGCCAAAGTGAAAACTGCAGGACTTAAGAATTATTAAAAAAATTGAAAGTTATATGGAAAATTAAAAAACAAACAAACCACAAATTCTTAAAAAAATGTGTTGAACATAAAAATGTGAGTTAAACAATGAGTCATTTTTGATGACACATTCCCTTTAAGGATCGGTTAACCTGGAATTTAGATTGTCAGCCTCAGTGTGGAGAGGGAGCAATTGAATCTCTGTACAATGCTGTGGAATATCACATAAATGAATACAATAAATAACATAAACAAATGTACTGCCTACATAAAAAGTAATGAAACCCCATGTCCATAAAAACATAAAGGCAACAAAGGATACAGATTATAACATGCACACTCCAATGTATATTCCTCATGTAGTTTATATACATACATATATAATTTTTATTTTTGTGTATTATTATTTTTATTGAGATGCAACATCAAATACAGTCAGAAATACCAAAGAAATAAAATATGGGAACAAAGATAAGGCATGGATCATCAACGCTTAAAAAACGTATTAAGGTATGTTCACACGGCTTATTTTGCCATGTATTTCGTTGCGTATTGTGCTTTATACGTGGCGAAATGCTCGCCGCAATTACGGTAATCCATAGCTCTCATAGAGAACTATGGATTACACGTTGTCTCCCCGCACATACAATATGATCGTATTGTACGGGCGGAGGGAGAATTGACATGTCGATGCATGTCTATGGGGCTGACACCCGGCTTTGGAATTGGTTCTAAAACACTTGGCGTATTGCGACGCGTACTATACACGCCACAATAAGCCGTGTGAACATACCCTTAAAAGATGTATTTTGAGCATCTTTACATGAAGCCAGAAAGCAAATAATAGGTCCAGGCATAGGTGAATCATCACATTTTTAAATTTGTTTTACTGGTGCTTTGTCTGCAACTGTCACATACACCTTTTAGCAATATCATTGTATAATCTGAAAAACTGAATTGAAGAATAGGAAAATTGGTTAAATTGGATTGGATACATTTGTTATTCTCTATTAAGATGGTCTGATCTAAGGATCGGTTCTCTATGAAAGGGTTGTCCTGTCATTATTGATTCCATAATCCTAAAATGAAAGTCCTAGAAAATGCCAGCACCGTCTCTTCATATAAAAAAATCCCACTTTGTTCTAAGAAAATATTAAAAACATGTAACATGACTATAATTATAATAAAAGTTACGGACCATTAACAGAGTAGGGCAAGGAAACAAACGCGTTTCAAACTACGCTAGTCCTTAAAGGGGTTTTGCCAGGACGTGCTTTAGAAGCAATTGCAAATAAGGCACGTTGAGCTGAGAGAGAGACACAGCCAGAGCACAGAGCTGCATAAGGGATCGTGTGCAATGTCCACTCAAATAATCAAACTACAACTAGTGGATTCTGTATACAAAAGACAACATATTTCTACCTGGTGCCTTGAAAGCTTCTTCAGCTCCCTCTCATCAGATAAGAAGTGTTCTCTGCCAAGCCCTTGTCAGGTCGTATCTAATAGAAGCTTTTAAGTAACTAAGGGCAGGTAAGGCAGCCTGTAGGTCTCTCAGGCTGCAATTTTTGTAATCACATATATTAAGAAAAGTGATTAAAAACCCATTTTGGAGGATCCCACGTCAACATTACATCGTAGCAAAACCCCATTAATTATCCTAAAATGAAGGTGCTAGGGTAGAATTCTGTGGCCTCATTGGCTTTTCCTCTGGCACCCACTTCTAGCATTGCGGAACAGACACCCTGAAAGTAAATCCTTTGTACATTGATTACCACACATTATTGTCCACTGTAGGGAGAGGGTGTCACCCACTTGACACTGAAGTGTAAAGAGCTACTGCATAATAGGCCTGATGACTTTGGATCCTTACTTCTATGTTAACCCTTTGATGTAATGTAAGCTATGAACATGGATGAAAGTGAATACAGGCAGTCCCCAGGTTAGGAACGGGATAGGGACTGTAGGTTTGTTCTTCAGTTGAATTTGTATGCAAGTCAGAATAGGTAGATTTATTAATAGCAACTCCAACACAAAAAATTTATTTTTTAGTTTTTTAGTGCAGGGAAGGGTTTTTACATTTGTTTTGCTGTCTGTGCCCCTTTTAAGAAGAGTTCACCTCATTTTCACCTTATGTTATGCTGTGGCGTGCCGTAACTTGTCATTCTACAGCTACTATTTGCTGTGGAACTACAAGTAGCAGCATGCCCCATAAGTCTCCGTTTGTAACTAGGGGACAGATGTAAGTCGGAACGGTGTAAGACGGGGACTGCCTGAATTTATTAAATGCCAGACATCAAATATATTTTGCTTTCAAAAAAGACTTTTGCACCAGATTTCTGATCATTGTATTATGGTTGTGAAACATTATTCCTAGACTACAATTTTGATTGCTGTCTTCTGTTTATACTGGAATCATAATGCTTACCACATCCATTAGCTAAATTAATAGCCAGGGCCCTTAATGTGTCATCTGTCTTTATTGGTATAAAAAGTCATCTGTGGCAGCACGAATTCACCAGTGCAGCTTGTGGTGGATGCTCATTATACTGCTATCCCGTCTCAACCATTCTTGGGGTGCATTCACATGGCAAAGACAAAATGCCAGTTGGATTTTCTGACCGATATTT
The DNA here is from genome assembly GCA_025379985.1 of Phyllomedusa bahiana. Classification (NCBI taxonomy): domain Eukaryota; kingdom Metazoa; phylum Chordata; class Amphibia; order Anura; family Hylidae; genus Phyllomedusa; species Phyllomedusa bahiana. Next base: position 118,853 of record JAODAL010005143.1, on the reverse strand, counting down.
TGTCTTTTTTTGGCTACGTAGGGGGCAGCTTTTGTCCGCGTTTTGCGGATTCAAGCCGTCCCCCTTCACACACATGTCCATGTTCTGCCCGAAAACTTGGCGGAAGAATGAACATGTTGTAAGGTTTTAGGAAAAAGAACGTCTGGCAGAAAATCTGTGTAGTGTGGACTACTGCACGGATTTTCTATTTCAATCAATGTAAAAGGTTGACAGTCGCTTTACAGATGGTTTTCAAATCCACAAACCGTCTGTAAAACCGACTGAAAGCCCTTGTTGTGGGGACAAGCTCTTAGCCATTCACTGAAAGCCTGTTTTAAAAGCCTGTTATTACCGTCTTAAAGTAACTTACAGTGCCTCTTGCATGAAAATATACCTTGAATCACTCTCCTTCCCCCTCTTCCAACTAGGTGAGCAGCACCATTTCAAATTTTATTAATTTTTAATTAGTTTTAATGCACTAGGCGTTCTTTGCGCTTGTTTGTTTTTTTCTTTTTTTTACAGCACATAGTACAAGTGGGCAGTTATAAACTGTATACTACATAAGTGCATTGACAATATAAACATAAACCTATGTATCGCAGAGCTCAGTTTCTTTCCTCTATCCTATAACCCTATATATCACAGAGCTCAGCTTCTCTCTTCTATCATATAACCCTATATATCACAGAGCTTAGCTTCTCTCTTCTATCATATAACCCTATATATCACAGAGCTCAGCTTCTCTCTTCTATCATATAACCCTATATATCACAGAGCTCAGCTCCTCTCCTCTATCATATATCCCTATATATCACAGAGCTCAGCTTCTCTCCCTCTATCATATAAACCAATATATCACAGAGCTCAGCTTCTCTCCCTCTATCATATATCCCTATATATCACAGAGCTCAGCTTCTCTCCCTCTATCATATAACCCTATATATCACAGAGCTCAGCTTCTCTCTTCTATCATATAACCCTATATATCACAGAGCTCAGCTTCTCCCTTCTGTCATATAACCCTATATATCACAGAGCTCGGCTCCCCTCCTTTATCATATAACCCTATAAAACAGAGCTCAGCACCTCTCCTCTATCATAAACCAATATATCACAGAGCTCAGCTTCTCTCTTCTATCATATAACCCAATATATCACAGAGCTCAGCTCCTCTCCTCTATCATATGACCCTATATATCACAGAGCTCAGCTTCTCTCCCTCTATGACATTAACCACCCAACATGTTCCCTTTAAGCAGTATCGTATGCTTGCAATATGTAAACTGGTCTTACTCTCATGCTCTTTATTGTTTTACATAACATTACAAAAGTTATGTTGGCAGCATTGAACCATTGGTTACACTAATTTCAACACAGGCCTAGAAGCTGTATAATAATAAAAATCGCATTGCATTTTTATTACACAATAACTTACTCTTCATCAGGGCCGCCGTAAAGGCAGTACAGGAGGTTCTGCAGTACGGGGCCCGGAGAACGAAGGAGGCCCGCTGCAAGCGGGGCTTATGGGAAAAAGGGCCCAGACGCTTCAGCTGTATGGGGCCCTGAAATTTCTGATGGCGGCCCTGCTCTTCATCGAGGTAATTGTCCATTGAAGACAAAAAGTTTGCAGTACTAGGTAGGTGGTTGTGACAAGTGCTTTGTGGTTGGTTGTGTTGTAGTATCACGGCATCTTGTGCTGTGATTAGGCCGCTGTAATCAGCCTCCTGTTTTTTTTCCTTTTAAATGAATCCAGTGCCCTCTGTTCAGCTTCAAATGTGATCTCCCCCTAGAGAAACGTACTTGACATTTCCTGAACCTCATAAGAACACCCTACGGATTAATGTGACACTGCTTAGAAACAAGACAATTCTACAACAGCTGAGTAGACTTAACGTCTGGGAATATGCAGGATCATCTTGAATGTGTTTCAACACTACAGTGTAGGAAATAATCAGATTTCTCTACACTGCATGCGACTCGTGCCATCGCCGCTTGTCGCCACATTAGAAGAACTGATTTTTAATACATTTTCTGGTCTTATAACTCTGTCCTCTCTGGTTTTAAATCACATTACAAATTACATCACTAACCATTATCTTGATGACTCTGTTTTAATCTCTAAAATGTCTCTATTTGGGCTGTTCAATGAAGCAATGCAACAAGGATTTTGGATACTGGCATTTCTTCAAAGAGCTGGCTCAATCTGGAGAAGGAGATTTTGCTGAATTGTGATTCTTTGTCACAATAGGTTGATGCTAAGGAATAGAGACGAGCAGATCTTTAACAATCCTCTTCTGCATCGATTTTTCCAAAAAAGTGAATTGGTCTGACTTGCTGTTAATCTTGAATCTAATCATTTCAAGCTACTATCCATGACCTACAAGGCTCTCCATGACCTCTCCCCTCCATACATCTCTGCCCTAATTTCCAAATATCTCCCCTCACGCACTCTCCGCTCCTCACAGGACCTTCTCCTCTGCTCCCCCCTTATCAGCTCCTCACACAACCGTCTCCAAGACTTCTCCCGTGCTTCACCCACACTCTGGAAGTCACTGCCCCAACACATCAGACTCTCCTCCACTTTCACCAGCTTCAAAAGCAACCTGAAAACCCATTTCTTCAGGCTTGCCTATAACCTACACTAACCTTCCTGTCACTACATCCTCTACAAACATGTCTTCCCCTCCCCTCCTGTCTCTTTCCCCCTCCTTGTAGATTGTAAGCCCTTGCGGGTAGGGTACTCTCTCCCTCTGTCATGCCAATTGTCATTAATCACTTATCACTGTACTTGTTTGACTTATGTTATGTATGTAACCCCCTCGAATGTACAGCGCCCTGGAATCAGTGGCGCTTTAAAATATATAATAATAATCAGAAGTATAAGGCCATGTTCACACGGCTTATTTTGACGTGGTTTTAGACGAGGTTTTCGGAACGTTTCCGTCCTAGCTCTGAAAAAGAAGTGTCAATTCTTGAAGCGTGTTTTAGGTGTGGTTTTTGGCGCTTTTTCTGCACGGTTTTAGGTACAATTTTTGTCCTGGCTATTAATTTGTATGGGTGAAAACCTCGTCGAAAACCTCATCCAAAACCTCGCCTAAAACCTTGCCGAGATACGCCTCTAAAACCTCTTCTAAAGAAAGCGTGTTTTGGGAGCGGACACGCTCCTAAAACCTCGACCAAAACCACGTCAAAATAAGCCGTGTGAACATCCCCTAAGGGTGCGTTCACATGGCAATGGACAAATACCGGTCGGGTTATCCGACCGGTATTTGTCCGGTTTGTGTGCCGTGCACATGGCTGCGGGAGGAGGGGGGGGGGACGGCTTTTCATCGCGATGAGCGGAGAAAAGCCCTCCCCCTTCACATTCACTTGCACAGATTCCGTCCGAAAACCGGACAGAAGAATGTGCAGATAGAATGTTTTGCGGGTGGCCCACGGGCGGAAAACCCGTGCAGTGGGGGTTTTCCATAGCGCCCCGTTCTGCTCATTTTCAGCCGGTTTTTCAGGCCAACAACTCATGCCGTGGGGACATTGCCTAAAGCTTCTCTGCATAAAGCTTTGTTGCTTGTACTTAGAAGAGAAAAAGCTGCAAGTCCATGTGCAAGACAAGATGGTCTATACCACAGGTGTCAAACTGCGGCCCTCCAGCTGTTGGGAAACTACAACTCCCATCATGTCCACTGTTATAGATTATACAAATGCATGATGGGAGTTGTAGTTTCCCACCAGCTGGAGGGCCGCAGTTTGACACCCCTGGTCTATACTCTAGCACTCTTGATCTATATTGGGTTTCTGTGTTTATAGGTGTTGTAACACAGGACAGTCACTATCTACCGGCTTTACAAAGATCACTCATAGATAGGCATTTACAAGCCAGAATGCAGAGCCATCAACTATTGGGCTGCCCGTACGTGGTGGCCATTTAATGGTGGCTTGCTGAATCTTCCCACAGCAAAGTAAACTGCCTTCCTATTACAAGAGATGTCTGAAGTAAGACAATCCCTTTAAATGATTTTATTAAAGTATATGTAGACATGTATTCTAGGTGATTTCACCTTGTATTTGTCATTTCTATTAGATGTTTCTTTAAGAATTGTTAACAAGCTAAGGGTGCTTTGACACGGGTTTTTTTTTGATGCTGTTAATTTCTGCACAAAAAAAACACATTAACTGCTGTGCCTTTCTGCATAAAAACGCATCAAAAACACACCAAAACGGTCCGTGTGAAAGCACCCTAAAAGAATATGTTCTTATTTTTACTAGTTGAAGTTGCAGCTGTAAATGTGTTGATAGGAAACTTTCTCTAAGGTTATGTTCACATGATATATTGCAGCGTGTATTGTACTGGCCGCAATACTCCGGGTGCTTTAGAAGTATGTGCTGACCAGATGCGTGCTTGGGTCCGTTTATGGTCCAACAGACGGATCCAAACACGCATCTAAAAATGTATTTTCACACGGACTCAACACGGCGTGTGAACATTCCCTTATACCACGACAAAAAAAGTTACAGAAACATAGGAGTTGAAATAAAAAAATTTCAAAGCAGTGATACTAGTCACGTAGCACTCTCAGCAAAATAACTATTTTGACTACATACCAAAGATAAGTACAAGGACATACAGTAGGTGAGATTCTACTTCTTCCATCATAGAATGGTTACACAGCGTGAAAATGAATTCCTGTCTCTCACAGGGAACAAACAACAACATGTGTAGTAATAAAGTAAACTGTGAGAAGGTCAAGTGCTAAACTTGAATCACAATGTGGCAAAGAAATCCTTTAAAGGGGTTTTGCCACGAAGTAAAATTGACGTGGGAAGTTTGAAAATTAAATAATAAATATTTTCACCATTCATCATTATTAAAAATTCTGCACCGTTTTTGCTTTAGCTGCTCCTTTAGTGATCCATTGTTTACAGCTCATCTCCAGGGGATACGACCAGGGCTGAGAGCTCCTCAGTCCTGGTCGCACATGCTCAGACCTCTCCTCTCCTCTCAGGCAGCTACTGAGTGTTTAAACCCCAGGTGCTGTCACTCTACTCCCGTCCTCTGTGCTCCTTAGTAATTAGTCAAACAGTGCAAATAAAAAGAAACCTCAATGAGGTCTGTGCATTGATAAAGAGAAAAAAAATCCTCAAGTTTGGTTCCTGCAGGGATTTGAACCGAGGACCCTTGTGTCTGGAGGCAAAAGTTTTACCTCTGAGTTACAATGTAGCTACTTCTTTCTTTGACTACAGAGAGGAAAGGCCTGGTGATGTCATCCTGCTGGGTCACATGATCTGCAATTCAAACAAATCACACACGCCCCCTTCTGAGCACGCAGAGCTGAAGAGCTGGAGGCATGAAATGAGATTGTGGCAAAACCCCTTTAAGGGCTCATATGCACTGCAGTCTTATGGCATTTTAATATGGAGCCAAACGGCCTCCGTGCACTGCCTTACAGGCTTGTACCTTTTTATGCCTCTGTATAAAAGAGACATATGGAGGTACAACAATTTTTTATGCTCCTCTTGTTACATACAAAACAGACCTCTAATGTATCTGCATGCATTAAGGCCAGCTGTTGAAACCATTGATGATCAGGTGTTATGGCTAGAGGAGAATGCAGGAGCTCATACATTATGTAGAGTAAGGGGATGTTCACACTGCGTTTTTGGATACGATTTTAGATGCATATTTGAATCCCTGTTTCGGACCCTTAATGGACCCAAACACCCATCTAACAATGTACGGTGTGATTACATTGCTTTCAATGTAAAACGTGCATCTGCGTTCAGACGAGTGATCACCGCTGTGCGTTTTACATGCGTCTTTCTGATGAGTCTTTCGGATCTGTTCAAAGAATTGTCCTATCAATTCTTGATCCGACAGATGCAGCAGACGCCCTATTTAAAACTATGGGGTGCGTTTCTGCTGCAGCCAAAACGCATCCAAACACGCACATGTTGGATATGTTTTACGCATCACTTTTGAATGCATTTTTCGGATCTGAAAAACATATTCAAAGCGCTGTCTGAACACATCCAGAGGATGCTTTCACACAGCGCAGTTTTGGTGCAGTTTTAACTGTGCTCCAATTAACCCCCTCCTTTCCTCTGAAAGCCACAACTTTTTTATTTTTCCACCTACATAGACATATGAGGGCTTTTATTATTTGGGACAAGCTGTACTTTCTAATGGTGTTCTTCATATTACCATAGAATATACTGGGGAACCGCAAAAACAATTCTAAGTGGGGCAAAATGTGAAAAAAATGTACTTGCGCCATGTTTGCGAGAGGTTTTGTTTTTTTACGGCGTTCATTCTTCAGTAAAAATGACATGTTATCTGTATTCTACAGGTTCATATGCATCCGCCAATACCAAACGTGTATGGTTTTCGTTATGTATTGGTACTGTAAAAAAATTCCAAACATTTACTATTCTTGAAATTTGCGCCGCAGCGCCATTTTGTGCGGCCAATAACGTTTTTGTATTAACACCTATGGACGTGAGTGTGGGGCATTTTTTGCGGGCTAAATTGTACTTTTTATTGCTACCAGTTTGGAATTCATGCAACTTTTTTGATCACTTTTATTCCAATTTTTATAGGACGTGAAATGACCAAAAAACTGCACTTTTGATGTTTGGATTTTTTTTTTCTTCTACAGTGTTCAGCGTACAGGATATATAAAGTTATATTTTAATGGATCTGACTTTTTCGGACGCGGCGATACCGAATATGTGTAACTTCCTTATTATTTTATTTTTTATTTGTAAAATGGCGAAAAGGGGGTGAGTTGAACTTTTCATTTCTTAACTTCTTATAAGTACTGTATATCAACAGAGAACACGCAGTGTGCTCTGTAGTTGTATGCCCTAACCAGTAGCTCGCTCCCCTGACCATATAGCTCGCTATGGGAGTCTTGAGTAGTGACCATATGTGCTGGTAATTGACATTATTGCCTAACCACTAAACCAAGCATGGTGTAACACCAGTGACAAATTTCTAGCTAGCGCCATCCTCCTCATTCAAATGCAGGGCCGGACCGTAGCTAGCAACGAGTGGCCGCCGAAGAGAAGTTCACGTAACTACCCCTCGAAGTGTTAATCATAAAATGTTTGCAGTTTCTCATTTCTCCACGGTTAACACTTATTTCTCCATTATTGGGTTAAATGTTGCTCCAGACAATCACTGAACGCTTAAAGGGGTTTTGCCATGACGTGAGTTCCTTACCTCCTTATCAGCTATGGGGAGAATATAAACAAAGCATGCTGAGTCATGAACGCTGCAGGGGTGAGAGGGAGGGGGTGAGCAGACAGTGAGGAAGAAGGGAGCGTCTCAAAAGTTTACTCAAATAATAACATTACAACAGTGGATTCTCTATACAGCAGACAGCCTCATACACTGCACTTTCTCCCCAGTCCCTTGAAAGCTCATTCATGTTTCCTGTCATCAGATAAGAAGTGCAAACACACAAGCCAGATCAGCTCCTCTAATGTCTAATGTAATCTGTCAGGAAACTAAGTGGGACTGAGCACTTAGCTCTTGTAGGCTTCACTTTTTGTAATCACATATATTTAGAAAAGTGATTAAAAACCCATTTTGGAGGATCCCACGTCAACATTACATCGTGGCAAAACCCCTTTAAAGTTGGGGACCCCTGCTCTACAGTATGTAGTGCAATAGTAGTACTAGTAGTAGTGGATGTATCAGATTTATCTTGTAGTATTTGTAAAACTTTGTGCTATGGATCCTGTTATATAGTACTAGTAGTAGTGGATGTATCAGATTTGTCTTGTAGTATTTGTAAAACTTTGTGCTATGGATCCTGTTATAGTATTTTCTCGCGGCTGCCAGGCACAGTACTCGGCTTGTGGAAGCCTTGTTTGTTAAATTACTTTAACGGTGCAAACTGGCCGTGAGTACTGGGCGGTAACAAGCACTTCATGATTTGGTTCTCCACACACAAATGACCTTGTGGAAAGCACACCGCTTTTAAGACTTTGATGAATGAGGTCTGCAAAGTTGATGTGACAGATAGGTACACGAAGAGTACAGAGATGTAGTTGGTGTTATTTATCTGTTACCTGTCTACACGGCTGTTTTTCTCTTTTTTTTTTTTTTTTTGTTTAATTCTTAAAATGAGGAAATCATATCAGTATCTTTATTTCATTGGTTGACGCACGAATATCAATTCCTTATATAACATTATTATTAGTATTGCTTCTTTTATATATATACTATAGTTCTACAATAATATTTAGCGGTGCCGGAGCTCACTAATGAACAATTGCTCACGCACCCATCTACAACCAATAGTAAGGCTAGTGTAGGGACTCGCAAGACAATGAGGACCCTTGCTGTGGGTTACGAGCTTGCGTATTTTGGACAAAATATCAACTAATACCTGAAATTTGATATTTTTCCAGTATATGGTTGTGCCCTGTAATACTGGGGAGTAGGGGGTGTCAGTATTTTGTGTTGGACACTTGTTTTGAGCAGCCCGCCCAATCGTATAGTGAGGGCATTATCAATTGGTTGTAAGCTACATGGTGCACCACACGTAACCGTATAACTGGCATTCTTTATAAACCTTATCTATCTGCCATTGTAATACTAGCAATCACCCCCCTCATGCACAGTAGTTGTGTGAGTGGTTGTTTATCAATATTGTTACATTTGTGCAATCTCCTCTGTATGGTATTGTGGCTTTTCTGCATCCCGCTGTGAACTGGTTCTTATCCAATGTGAAGTTTTTTATTAGGCAGTGGCCCCCCTATTGGATGAGTGTATGAGCTTCTGTTCATTAGTGAGCGGCACCTGTTATATTTCCCTAAGGTAGTATTGAGGCTTATCTTACCTCCCACTGGGAATGGTTTGTTGTCCAGCTATTGAGCTGTAACTATGGCCTTGTGTTTGTGTTATCTAGTAATTGATCTAATATCTCAGTGCACAACATCTGTCAGTGTTTAAAATAACATGTTCCTTATTGCTTTGTAGTCAAGGAAAGTGATGGATCTTGCTTTGGACAATCCCTTTTTAGTTAGAAGGGTCCCCTGATGATGATCTACTTACAGGGTGCCCTGCTGCTACAACCCCTAGCAATCGATTGTTAGAGGAATTAAACTATAAACAGTGCTAATAATCAGTGTACAATCCATGTAAAGCACAGACTGTCTGGGACCTCCAGAGCGAAGGAACAAGTAACTGCAGACATAAACACAAGGGGTAAATGGTGGCTCAGTGGTTAGTACTATTGTCTTGCACTGCTGGGGTCCTAGGTTCAAATCGCACCAAGGAAAACATCTGCAAGGCGTTTGTATGCTCTTTCCATGCTTATATGGGTTTCCTTTAGGTACTTTGGTTTCCCCTATAGCAAAAAAAATAAATAAATAAAGAAAACCCTTTGCTGGTGAGATAATCGAAAATTTCAATTGTGAGCCCCAGTGTGAATAAGGACTCTGAACAATGATGTGGAATATAACACTGCTATATTTAAAAAAAAAATGTTCTTGATAATAAAGTTTCCTAAAAAACCTTTAAAGAGAACCTGTCACAGAACCTTGCTGAGGACAGCACAAGGTAGTGTCAGACCTGCTGTTTCCAGCACTGTGCCCCTTATTCTGTAAGATGCTGGAGTTCTAGAGCATTTACCCCTCAAATCTGCAGTTTTCAGCCAGAAAAGAGTCATGAAAAGAGTCTGTTTTTTTTCATACACCGCCCACCTGAGGATAGCCCCGCCCACCTCAACTGATAAACCTATTACTTTGAATAGGTAGAATAACTGTCAGGTGGGCGGGGCTAACACCTGCTCATGAATAAGATTTGAGCATTAAATGTTATAAAATGACACCATCTTGCAGAATAAGCGACACAGTGCTGGGAACAGCAAGTCTGACACTAGCTTGTACTGCCCTCAGCAAGGGGGGCATAGCAAAGTTTGATAATTGAAGGATCGCTCACCCTCTTTTTCTTTTTGTTGTTTGGAGACGATTAGCTCCTCAGCTGATTGAATTCAAACCACCTTCCCCCGTGATCCTGGCTCCCGGCACGGGAAGCCAAAGACAGACAGAAAAAAAATGGAATGGAATCGGTGGTTGGTAAAAAATATAATTTCAATTTTTTCCCCTTAAAAAAGTGCGGCGGTACTAAAAGGAAAGAAAAACCCTAGCGTTTCGGAAAATAGAGATTTTTCCCTTTTGTTCAGGTATACAACATACGTTATGTGTCCATTAAAATAGAATTGGGGTGTCCGTGTGTGTAAGTCATATCCTTTCCTTTTTTTTTAAAAGAAAAAAAAAAAGAAAAACCATTATATGCTAGAAGCAAACGACATCCAATTTTTAGTTATAGATATAAAGTCTTTTCCTGTATTTATCCATTGCAAAAGACTTTTAAAATATCTCGTATTATAAAATAATCATTTCTATTATTTAAGGGCCCGTCGGGACCCTGGACTCCAATTCATGGACCCGAGGCCCTCACGCAGGGCATGATGTTCCAGTTCCACCATTGTGTGGGCGTCAATTCGTTCTTTCCCCAACATTTTAAATGTTGAGTGCGCCCCGCTGTGCCCCCACAAATGTCTATGCTCCCCAATGAGTGTTTGCATTTTTCTTTTCCCGCAAGGGGTTATGTATTCTTATCCCCATTTTTGAATGTATACCTAATGGGGGGGATACCAGGGGCGTAATGAGAGCTCGGTCCCAAAAACAAACTTTTGGATGGGGCCCCCCCTCTGCCCACCTCCCCGACCCGAAAAATTTTCCAGGCTGCTGTTTGATAAAGTGATAATCAAAGGGGCAAATACCCCACCCCTACTATCACCATTTTACTGTAAAACAATCCCCTATACCTAGACCAATATACCAAACCCCCTAATGGGACTGATTATAACCGAAAAGACCCCAAAATTTCCCCACAAAGTGATGAATAGTTCTACATATTATGATCAGTACACAAAGACCAATATTCGCCAATAGTGTTATAGTGATTACATAGTGTACACAGGTGCTTACAGATGTTTATTACCCCCATACAGTGACCATATAGTGGTAGACACCAGTGTACACAGGCTCTGCAGACATATGTGATTAAAGTGTAATTACATCTTGTGACTCACAGGTGACGTTTCTCTGACGAGTCGTTGACTTTGTTCTGCATCCGGTCCATGACGACGTCTCCCGACCACTTGTCCCTGGAGGTTTAGACACAAATATCTTAGAATCCTCACTTTTCCAGCACCTCACTCCCTGCCCCCTGGCTATAAGGGGTCCATTTAGGCAGGCAGGGTTTAGGTAGCTATAGGGCCCCATATAGATAGGCAGGCAGGGTATAGGGGCCAAATAGGTAGGAAGGCAGAGTTTAGGTAGCTATAGGGGCCATATATGTAGGCAGGCATGGCTAAGGGTAGACTATAGGGGGCCCCATACAGGTAGGCAGGGCATAGGGTAGGCTATAGGGGCACCATAGAGGCAGACAGGGCTTAGGGTAGGTTATAGGGGCCCCATACAGGCAGGCGCGGCAGAGGGTTTAAGGGTATAGGGGCTATATAAGGCAGGCAGGGCAAGGGTAGGCTATATGGCCATAAAAGGCAGGGCTTAGGAAAGCTTATAGGGGCCATATATATAGGCAGGTAGGGCATAGGGTAGGTTATAGGGGCCATATATATAGGCAGGCAGGACATATGGTAGGCAGGGCTTAGGGGAGGCTATATATAGGCAGGCAGGGCTTTGAGGAGGCTATAGGGGCTAGATATAGGCAGGCAGGGCTATAGGGGCTATATATAGGCAGGCAGGGCTATAGGGGCTAGATATAGGCAGGCAGGGCTATAGGGGCTAGATATAGGCAGAGAGGGCTTTGGGGGGCTATAGGGGCTATATATAGGCAGGCAGGGCTATATATAGGCAGGCATAGCTATAAGGGATAGATATAGGCAGGCAGGGCTATAGGGGCTAGATATAGGAAGGCAGGGCTATAGGGGCTAGATATAGGCAGGCATGGCTATAGGGCTAGAATATTGGCAGGGCTATGGGCAAATATAGGCAGGCAGGGGATAGGGGCAAATTTTAAAGGGCAGGCAGGGCTATAGGGGCAAATATATGGGCAGGCAGAGCTATAGGGGCAAATATATGGGCAGGCAGAGCTATAGGGGTCAATATATAGGCAGGCAGGGCTATAGGGGCTAGATATAGGCAGGCAGGGCTATAGGGGCCAATATATAGGCAGGCAGGGGTATAGGGGGCTATCTATAGGAAGGTAGGGCTATAGGGCCCAATAGGCAAGCAGGGGGCTTCATTCATATAAAGAAAAAAAAAAAAAGAAATCACTCACTCACCTGTCTCTCGCTCCCTCGCAGCTCTGCTCCCGGGCAGTCTGTGCTCAGCACGGGCCGCGAGATGTGACGTCATCGTGCAGCCCACGTCAGCACTGTGGGCCGGCGCAGGCTGATTAGTAGAGCGGAGCCGCTCTGCTCTGCTTATACCGGCCAGTCCTGCCATTGGGCGCTCGGGCCGGAGGGCCCGGGCGTTCAGAGATAGGAAGTGCCGGGCCCCGCAGCTCCGCGTCCGCCGGCAGTGAACATACTAGTTCACTGCCGGCGGGGGCAGGAGCTGAACCACCAGGGTAGCAGACGTGTTATCTGCTGCACTGGGGTCCGTGCCCCCTAAGAGCATGGGCCCCGGGGCAGCTGCTACGTCTGCTACCCCGGTAGTTACGCCCCTAGGCATAACCTATGTGACAGGTTCCCTTTAAAAGAAGTTTTTGTTTCTCAGTTAGCACAGTAGTGCATATCTCTATATCGGCATCAGGGGTGTGTTTATAGCTTCATAATCGTATTTCGGTTGGGTCTTGAGAGGCGTGTGTGCATGATCATATCTACACAGCATCTGTCCCATTAGTCAAAGTACATTGACTACCATATGAATTGAACAGCGAGGGAAATGTAAAGATTCTGTGTACATTATATAAAGATGTTCCAAACTTCTATCTGTCCATTTTTGTTTAGTTTTGAATGAAGAACATTTGTAGATTTTCAATAGTTTTTGCTCTCATTGTAAATTGTGCTGTAGCCCCAGTGGTTCAGGCGTTTTACTAATACCAATACTTATCATGCCATTGACTAAAGGTGCAGCCACACGGGATGGCAATGCTTGCAGGCGGGAAATCTGCAGGACCCAATTCACTTGTGGATTTTGGTGCAGAATCTGAAAAGTAAAAAAGTCTAATATGCAGTAAATAAGTTTGTTGTGAATTTGAAGTTTTTAATTCGGGAAAAAATTTATATGTTTTATGTTTGTGCAGTGCCCGGGGCTGGGAATATGTGAAGGCCTAGGTAGGAGGTGGACTTGCAGGGTACGTGCCTAAGTGCTGGGCACCAAAACACCACTTTGCCTTGCAAGATGTTGCAAATTAAGCTAAAAACCCCACAGCAGCTACTATGGAGCCCAGGGCTTGAGGGGGCCAATTAGGTGCAATAACATTGTATTGCACTACTATTTGGGTGCTTTCACATGGTGCGTTTTTTTACGCGATTTTTGATGCAGCAATGTACAGCATTAATTGCTGTGCCTTCTTGCACAAAAAACACGGCAAAAAACCACAAGAAGGCACAGCAATTAATGCTGTACATTGCTGCACTAAAAATGCATCAAAAACGGCGTAAAAAAAACACACCGTGTGAAAGCACCCTTTGGGTCCTGTGATGTAGGGCACTTTCATTATTTACACTTTTAATTATGGCTTTGCTGCTGTTTGGGGTTCATGTTATTGGGTAGTGAAGGCCAATCACCACATGGTACAATTTGCTATAGGGACCTATTAATTAGATTACCCCATGAAAATACATTAGATACAGGACTCGGGCACCAAACTGAAGTTATCCCCAATTGAAGGCAATCATAGCTGCGGTTTTCACATTAAAGAAAAAAAATGCCCACCCGCCAAGGGAAAATTTTACAGGACTTAGGTCTGCCTAATTTTCCCTTTTTTGAAAATGCCTTATAATAAATCCCATGTAATTTTACAGGCTTTTAATTGGATTTGTGGTGTACAGGATATGGATTGCTGTGTTCGTTTTCTACTCTTCAGGTCTGAATGCAGGTTTGGATAGAAAGGTAGACTTGTGCAGAGGGAGTTCCTTATGACAAGGCGTTGGTTGATAGAGATATGACTTCTGAACCCACAACAATAAGCTATTAGTGCGGAACTTGAGACCTGCCTTCAATTATCCCCTACATTGCCACTGCAGGGAAAAGGTAATATTACATGATGGCAATTGAAAATAATTCTGATCTGACTAAGAGGGGTTGCAAATTTCTAGAACAGCTCTATACATTTTTTTGTCCAAATGGCAATAAGAGGGGGGGGGTTAGGGCTGTTTTTTTGGGGTCGGGGCCCCAATAAATTCCCCCACTCTAAATTTTCTGTGTTTTCAAATAGTTATTATTTGCCAAGGGGTTTCTGCAAGCAAATCCTAACAATGACAATTAAAAAAAAAAAAAAAAAAAAGCATACTTTCCAAATTATGGAAAGTGACCTTCGGGAAAATTTTGAGGGGTAGAATGCCCCGGGCCCCATTGCCCCTTTAAAAAGCCTCGGAAGCCATTTGGGGCGGGGGGTTCGCCAACCTTCCGGGGAGCGAAGGTCTCCTGCACAAGTCATTGGGAAGTATGCTTAAACTTTTTAAAGACTCGCTCTTCGCAGCCAGTTAGCCCGGGAAAGTAATGCATAGTTCTCTATGAGAACTGTGGTTACCGTAATGACGGACTATTCCAGCCGAATTTTTCGCAATCCGGGTGTAATTAGGGCTGAAAAACTCCAATTTAAGCCGTGTGAAATGGCCTTAGAGGGGAAATTTTTGATGAAGAGTTTTTTCAGCAAGGAACGCAAAAGAGCTCTAATGGGTTAAAGTTTGTCTGTAAAAGATAAACAGGCTCCTGTGCTGCTGATGAGACACAGCAGGGTGCGACTCCACCAGGACTGCTAGGACAGAGAGTGGTGTTCTGTATCCTAGGAAACCTTCTGTAAACAAGCAGGAGATACAAACGGCTCTAACTCTAAAAAAAGCAAATCAAAAGCAAGTAATACTTTGTTTCTTTTCCTACACGTTTAAAGTAATAAGAATAAGAATATCCCTTTAACTAAATTAGCATTAGCATGAAAAACAGGATATCCCAATAAATATTAAGGTAGTAGAAGACCCCACAAAGTTTTAGCCACAATTTTGAAATTTAATCTTCCAGAAAATTGGGAGACGGGTGGGGTTTTAGAGCATTACGTTTTATTTACCTTCTCTAAAATCTTAAAAAGAGCAGAACACGTATAAAATAGGAGACTGAGGAATCCCGTTCCGTGATCAGCTCTAATAAACACAAAGCAGCAGGTTTTTGTAAGCCACAAAATAGATTTCTGTGCTGAACCAGTTATGTTGTCAGTCCATGGTGCTGAATACAATGAGTGACAATTCGACTTCTGCAAAACGGGTAAAAACGGTCTTTTCCTTTCAGATTTTTAAACACTTTCCATATTGTTGAGCGTGACCTTTTTAATACATTTTTGACAACAAACCAGCCTTCTCCAAGGAAAGAAATTCGACCTACACATTCCCTTTTCATCTTTCCATTACTTTTCCAGAAAAGATGGTTTTTTGAGTTTACAGTAGTCACAGAAAATTTTCCCCCCTCACTGTTGAAGGATGTAACTATAGCCACTTAAGGAATGATTATTCTGTTAAAGGGTTGTCCCATACAAGGATTGTTTTTAGTTAAGATCTTGCAAAAACAAATCACTTTCAATTATTTTGTCCATTAAAATGTCCCACCTATTCCTTGATACCCCTCTTGTTTGGGCTGCATCACTCCTCGGTCGTAAGCTACCCGCCTGTTTGGTCTCCCTTTTTTTAGGGTTTGCCCGCACTGGGTCGCTATAGTACAGGGGCCTGACCTTTTTAAATGCGCCTGGGGAAGCCAGTAAACGTCCCTGAATTCAAAATAAACCAAGAAACTGAGGTGAGATGAATCAATGTATGAGACCCCCTTTAATTCTCTATCTTTTTTTCAAAAAAAATATTTATCCCAAAAAAGGGATTCTGTAAATGTCCCAGATTTGGCAGATTGGGGGTTTGGGTTTTCCATTTACCATTGTGTGAGCGGGCCCCCTTGTACCACATGCCTCATCTTCATGGTTGTTAACTTGCCTGGGCATGTTTTATTACCTTGTACAGACACCATTCTATCACTGTTGCTCTGACGCACCCTCACTTTTTAGTGGTTGGGAACTAAGTGTAATTAAGGTTGTCATGCCTATGGTCTTTTTTTTTTTGTTAAACAATTTTTATTTGCAAGACAAATATACAAAGAAAATGTTCATACATTCTTAATGGTATCTAATTGACATGAAAAACGTAATCTTTTTTATGGAATAGATTTGAGATATGTCCTTGTTTAAATTTTTGAACTGTGAATCAAAAAGTAAGGGGAAAACCCCTTTAAAAAACTGAAATTCACAAAAACTTTAACAAATTTAGTCCTTTTGGGATTTCTAAGTTTCCCTTTCATAATAGACAAACCCACCCGATACCTACGGGCTAAAAAACGAAAAAAAAAAAAAAAAAAATAAAACCAGTTTTTTTTCCCCCTCACTAGTCTTAACTTCTAATTTTCCCCTTACCTCAAATTTCTCTTTTTTAAAAAGAAGAAAATTCAAAATGGGGTTTTTCTAAATTTTCAAATTGGTCGGGGAAAGCAAAAACCATAAATTTTTCCATTTTCCAACAAAGAAAATTTGGCCCCTTTTCTCTTTCTGTACCAATTTATAAAGGAAAAAAACTCCCAAAAAAAACTTCCCCCTATTGGACTTTTCAGCCTTTAAAATTTAAGTTTCTTTTGCTTCCGAACTTTCCCGCTTGGAGTTTTCGGTTGTCATTCGCCCCAAACATATAAAGCCGTTTCATGGTTTTAAACTTGTATTGAGTTTTTTTTTGCCAAATTTTTTTTAACTTGGTTTTCCATTCTCATATTTTTTTTTTTTTTGCATAGTCTTACTATATTTATTTTCTGTATGCTTTTCATTTCATTGAATCTTTCTTCACCCCCTAAAATTTTTAAATATAATTTTTTGGGGTTTTACCGATTTCAAAATTTTGGGGTTGCTTTTATTGCAGTAATATTTTGGTAAAAAAAAAACAAAAAATTGTATAGAAATTTTGGAAACCATTTGGGGGGGTTTTAAACCGTTTTGGGGCCTGTTTTGGGTTTGAAAAAAGATCCCAAAAAGTCTGCAAAATCGGATCCCAGTCCTTTCCAAACATGTGGTTTGAAAGGTTTGGATTTGGAAAAAACACCTTTTATTTTTTTTAATCCCGCGTCTTTCAAAAGATCAATGTCAATTTGGGGTACCCAAGGCGGTCCAAAAGCGATAGACATTGGGGGTAAAAGCCAAAGCATTTTCTAATAAAAAACAATTAAAATCCCTGATTTTTTTTGAGAATGGTTTTGGGGTCCGGGCAGATGGATCCAAAGCTGGTTTAATGGTCAAACTTTTAACAATCCCGGCGGGGAAATTCCCCTTTTTCTATTTTTTTTTATTTTGGCCAAAAAAATTTGCTCTTTCTTACATAAAGAAACTGTTTACCTAAAAAATCCCCTTTTACCCAGGGCCAAATTTAAAATTTTCTTTTAAAAAGGGGCTCATATTGTCAAAATATCCCTTTTTTGTCCTGATTAGGGGGAAAACTTTACTATGCAGGAGACCACACACCAATTTTTGGATTAGGTTATTCAGGGACTAACATCAAAAAGACCCTTTAAAATGGCGTATCGGCCTTTCTTTACTGTTTTCCCTAAAAAGACCTTTATGAAATAAAATAGGGGGTGGTTTTTCTGTCCCACCCCTACTATTAGGGTTTTGTCCAACTTTTTTTTAATGACAAAGTTTTCTTCTTTTTTCAGTTTATGGGTTTACCAGGCCCACGCAAAACTGGGGGGTAAACTAAGCCCCAACAATGACGTGAAAAGTACCCCCAAGTTAAGGGGGCTTCAGGGGATAAAAATAGTACCTTTATGTCAGGAATGTAAGGTTGGTAGTTTTCTGCAGTCTATCACGGTTATGTAGGTTTCCTGATATCTGGGGCTATGGTTTATAGCAATAATTATTGCTTTTTATTAGGTCATTAGGTGGTGGGGCCTATCTTATTCTGCTGTGGGGCCTTATGAGTGCTGATTACACCCCATACCAATGTATATGAACCCTAAACATTTTCTATGTCTTCGCTGTTTTCTTATTATAAGGATTTTTCTTTTGTAGGTTTTCTGCACCATCTGATAATGTTGTTGTTTTTGTAAATTTTTTGTAATGGACTTTACTGTGCGCTCATTATCTATCATGGTAATAACAAGGAATAGCAATGAGCATTAAAGCTGCTCAGGCATTGGCTGAGTTTACGCTCAATGTTTTAGTGTTATTATATATTTTATAGTGCCATTAGCTTCTATCGTGATGTACATGTGAAATACAGAGGGGTGTAAACACAGAATATGAGGAAACTCTAAAAGCAAGCAAGTATAATAAACATGAGCTTGCAGAATGACAGACTAAAAGTGAGGGGGAGAGAGTCCTGCCCATAGAGGCGCATGATATACAAGGGGAAGGAGAGACGGTAGGAGCTCCTGTATAGTGGAGACTGCAAGGTGTACGCTTTTCTGAAGAGTTTGTTTTCAGATTTCTTCGGTGGTTAATTTGGATGGCCTGTGATAGTCTGATGTGCTGGGGCAGTGATTGTATGATGGAAGTTTAGGATATAGTGGGAACGGGTTGATTACTTTTTTTTTTGGAAGTCATTGTTGGGATTTTAAAATACATTTGTTGGGCAATAAATTACCAGTGAAGGTAATAACAGGGAAGAGAGGCAGTATAGGACAGAAGTAAGGTGTGGATCAACCAGGCACCAGACTTAAAGGGGTTGTCTCACTACAAAGAATAACTTTCAAAATGTAGGGAACACTAAATGAAGACGTTTTCCAAATATATTGCTTTGTTCATCTTTTTTTTGTTAAGGAGCTACAAATGATTTAATCACCTTCTGAGGGCTTTCTAGTTTCCCAAGTGACCGACCTGTGTACTCCCCTGTTTATTCTATCTGATAGCAGAGAGTGAAGTCATCACACAGGTCGCAGGGGGCAGTGTGAGAGCTTGTGTGTTATCTGATCTTTCAGACAAAAGACTAATTACTGTTTACATTAGCTCAGAAGCTTCTCTGGACCACAGAGAAGGTAATTTATATTAGATCTGAGATAAACAGAGAAGTCTGAATACACGGAGCTCATATGCTAATTACAGACAGCTTGAGCAGGAAGTGACAGAGCAAAGCAGCATTATTTCATTCACGCATCCTATGAAACTTTGAGATGAGACAACCCCTTTGACTCCAATGTTTTTTTTTTATTTTGTTCATTGTCGCATTTCAAGAGCTGTAACATTTTTTTTATTTTTCTGTCATCATAGCTATATGAGGGCCTGTTTCTTCTTAATTTTTTTAGACAAGTTTTCGTTTTTAATGCCACCACATTGATCAACTTTTATAAACTTTCAGGGAGGACTAGATGAAAAAGCAGTAATTCCACCACTGTTGTTTTAGCACTTTAAATTTATGCCATTCAACATATGGTAAATATGATGTAATAACTTTATTCTATGGGTCAGTATTATTATGGCAATACCAGAATTGTATAGTTTTATTTACATTTTTTTCACTTATGCATAACAACAAAAAAACTTTTTAAATTCAAAATGTAGTTTGTGTCTCCATATTCCAAGACCTGTAACAATTTTATTTTTCTGTTAAAGGATCTATATGACGGCTTTTGTTTATGCAGGTTGACTTTGTTTTTATTGCTACAGGTTTTGGCTGCATCAGACTTTTTGATCGCTTTTAGTTTTGTTTTTTTGGAAGAAAATTAGCAAATATTTGCAATTTTGGCGTTTGATTTTTTTAATTTAGTTTTTCTTGCGCTGTTCACTTTGTGACATAAATAATGTGATAATTTTATAATTTGGGTCATTACAGCTGCAGTGATACCAATAATGTATAGGTTTTGCTTATTCTTTTGATTTTCTATAGATTTTTGTTCAGTAAAAATGGGAATTTCTTTTTTTTAATCTCACTTTGAGTTTCTTTTTATATTAATATGTTTCTTAATCTTTTTTTCACTATAATTTTAAACATCCTGTCATTTGATTGCTCACATAATACACCACATTACTTATGTAATGCATTATATTATACTTGTTAGTGTAAGGGTATGTTCACACAGTGTTTGTTAAATAAGGTTTTGGGTACGTTCTATGTACTGAAAATGGACCCTAAAATGTATTTAACAATGTTCACGTGTGATTACATTGATTTCAATATAAAATACAGTCCCTGACAGAAGTTCTGTCGCTTATCCATGTGGTGGAAACCAAAGCTTATAACCTGACTTCAATTTCATCCATTGGTTTTAGGAATGACTCGTATGCACGCTGAAACCTTCCCAAATGAGGTTTTGGTAATGAAAATAAATTTGCTTCACTGCTAAAATATTGATCATTTAAGGAACACAGGTCAGATTTTGGCAAGACAAAAGTTTTGTCGCCTTGTCATATAATGCAGCCAATCCTAGTTTAGGCCATGTTCAAACGGCTTAAAATGGGCCGTATTTCGGACCGTAATTACGCGCCGAAGTGCACAAATTACGGGCTGAAAACGGCCCATTCATTACGGTAAGCCACAGTTCTCATAGAGAACTATGGAGTACGTCTCCTCTCCCTGAGCGGGGAGAGAAGTGACATGTGAATTACCAGTGGCGTATACGCGCCACTGGTAATGAATGTCTATGGGCCGGCGAAATGCCGGCCCCCCGCTCACTCTCCCGCCCCCGGCACACGGCGTAATTGCGGGGCGTAATTACGTCCCGCAGTTAAGCCGCGTGAACATAGCCTTACAGGCTCCCCTGTGCTCACTAATTGATTGGTTAATTAGTGGGCGTGTATAAAAAGAACTGCAGCACCCCAGACCTTCACTTGAACTGCAACTTGACCTCTGACAACATGCCAAAAAATCCATCCTTGCGTAGACCAAAGCCTTTTATTAATCAAGAGGCTAGAGACCCAGAAATCCATTGGACATGATGGTGGCTTCACCTTTAATGTGTCTCAGCATCAAGTACAAAGAATTAAAAAAAAAAAAAGATTTGAAGAGACTGGAGATATTTTTGACAAGCCCAGGTCCGGCAGACGCCGCAAGACAACTGCTCAGGAGGAACGTTTGTTGGTTCGAAAATCAAAAGCCGGACCCTCTTCCACTTCAGCACAGCTCCAACAGGCCTGGCCACCTCAAGTCCCTGTGTAAACTAGAACAGTTTGTAGGTTCTATCTCGAAATGGCCTCCATGGTCGAATCAGTGCCCAGAAGCCAGCACTTAACAAAAGGCAATTAAAAAACCATGTAGCATTTGCCAAGGCCCACAGCCTGCTAAACGGATGGACGCTGGAAAAGTGGCAGCAGGTGGATTTCTCAGATGAATCTTCAGTTGAATTACACCACAGCCGCCGCAAATACTGCAGGAGACCTACTGGAGCCCGTATAGATCCAAGATACACCCAGAAAACAGTTAAGTTTGGTGGTGGAAAGATCATGGTCTGGGGTTACATTCAGTATGGGGGTGTGCGAAACATTTGCAAGTTGGAAGGCAATATCAATAGCCTAAAATATCAATGAGTATTAGCTACCTCTTACATTCCCTATCATAAAAGGGGTCACATTGTGCAGCAGGATGGTGCTCCATCTCATACATCCATCTCTACATCAAAGTAACTCAAGGCAAAGAAGATCAAGGTGCTCCAGGACTGGCCAGCCCATGAACATCATTGAGCATGTTTGGGGTAGGATAAAAGAGGAAGCTTGGAAGACAAAACCAAAGAATTTTGACGAACTCTGTGAGGCCTGTAAGACTGCATTCTGTGCTATTCCTGACGTCTTCATCAATAAATTGTATGAATCATTGGCGAAACGCATGGATGCAGTCCTTCAAGCTCATGGAAGTCGCACAAAATATTAAATATGGCTCTAATAGCACCACAACTTCATTCACCTATGTTATGAAACATATCTCTGTATTTGAAGGGAATTATTTGTTTGATTTTCCCATTACTTTCTGTGGGCGACAAAACGTTTGTCTTGCCAAAATCTGACCTTTCTGTGTTCCTTAAATAATCAATATTTTAGCAGTGAAACAAATTTATTTTCGTTACCAAAACCTCATTTGGGAGGGTTTCAGCTTTCATATGAGTCATTCCTAAAACCAATGGATGACTTTTAGGTCAGGTTATAAGCTTTGGTTTCCACAACATGAATAAGCGACAGAACGCCGTTTAGATGATATGTATTTTACATACGTTTTTGCATTGCGTAAAACAGATGCGTTTAAAGAATTGACATGTCAATTCTTGATCCGTTTTTTGCATTGAAAAGCCCTTAGAAACTATAGGGATACGTTTCTGCAGTCCAGAAAACGCATCCAAAAACATACCATTCTTTGAGGTATGTTTTTGGATGCGTTTAACAGAATACGTTTTACGTATTGCAAAATTGTATCCAAGACGCTGTGTGAGCATGCCCTAAAACTGCTGTGCATCCTACTGGACCGCATGTCTGGCAGAGTCTAAGAAGCATGCACAGAAGGCAGACCCGGGGGCCTCTAATAGGTCCCCGGCTACCATGTAAAACCATCAGCTCCCTGGGAAAACATCACAGGAAGTGCCAGTGAGATAAGAAATGGGAAACACCTCCCTCTAAAACCACTAAGATGCAGTGGTCACTATTCACTGCAGCATCTAAGCGGTTAAACAGCTCCGCTCTGAGGTATGCCCACTGTTTGCCATTAGAGCGGGGTCCTTGCCGTCCGACACCTGAGCCCCTGCTTCATCCAGCACAGGACACTGATGCCAGTGCATTTTTGTCCCGCCGACAAGAGATTTACTGTGGTCTTTAGGGGGTTAAGGATGCATTGGAAGAGCTAAAGTGGCCACCAATGAGAATGTTATTGTCTAGGTAGTGTACTTGATCTTTATGTAAAGAGGTATTCTCGCCACATGTAGACAGAGTTAAATAAAAATTATAATCAAACACATTGCTGTTCCGATTTTACTTTCCTTCAGAGCTAGAGCAGTTCTTATCTCCTGCATATGAACACAAGCTTCTGGAGGCTACTGACCATGTCTTGCTGGTAATGACACACCCTGCTGTGTCTTAGCAGTAGCACAGGAGCTTGTTTTTCTTTTTTACTGATAAACTTTGAAAATAGCTTGGTGATTGATTTGCTAATGGAAAAGCAATATAACCAGAAATAAAATAACCTTCTTCTAGCAGGGCTGTCTTATTTGACTGCTCTTTAGTGCAAAGATCCTATCATCAATTCAATTTGGTATTCTTTAGTAAGTAAATGTTGCCGTAGTAGTGGTTAATTGGGACTTCCTTGAAGTATGTACACATAAATCTAGTTATAATATTGTGCTGCAAGTAGAAAAGCATAAACTTATTAAAAATCATAGCAGTAAATGCAAACATCATGTCAACAGCTGAGGTTCCTGTAAATCCACCGCCCTGTGCAAGCAATACAGTCACAGCGATGTTTAGTCTATAATGTCCTCACATCCTCTCCGTGTGCAGTGATGTTAGTTATCACATCTGGAATCCAATAGGAGAGACTCAATAAAGGATCATCAACGTTAAATTGCAGGTGAGTAACAGAGATGAGGTGCAGGAACCATAGGGCTGGATCTACAGCTCAGATCATTCATGTAAAACTCCAAGGCTCAAGTTTAGGTTCAGGGATGAATGATGCAAGACCAGGTGCTGGGGGCTGAGTTTATACTTGGATATAAAGAACATACAAAAGTTAAGGGGGTCCAGAATTCACGCTAGAGACCCATGTTCAGTGATGCTCGGGAAAGCTGGATTATGGATAAGCCAAACACCAAAGTAGTAAGGAGCAAGAAATACAAAGTTGTTGACTAATATGGGGCAGCAGCTAGACCATAGAGGGTAGAGTCAGCCAGTCCGATAGATGCATGCAGATAAAACCGTGCCCATATGTAGCCACCAATGGCTGTTTTGGGTGATATAATTGTTTCAGCAACAAATCTGTATGGCTGTGGTTTCATACACCCACAGCTACCAGACCTTCTGATAATACCTTTTCTGTGACTACTATAAACTTGCTTGTTCTAGATTTGCGTAGCCATCTGGTCTGTGGCCATAGTATTAGGGCAGCAAGATAAAACTGGACAGTCGAAATCCAGCTAAAATTCCTGACACACTGTATGCTAGAATGTAATATGTTGTCATGGGTTTGAGTATAATGATGGCAAACATTGTAATAAAACTCTGAACAAGGGTCTGTTCACATTAAGGTTTTGATAATAATAGGTTTTTATTGAATACATTTTTCAACTATAAACATATAACAAACGTACATGTATATAATGGACAAGAACACCACAATGAAAATACATGAACCAGGTCTATGAACTGATACGATCATGTAGGCCCTACATAATATGACCACTACTATTCTATCAAACATAGAGACAAAATATATTTCGCAACTTGTGGAAGGAGCCAAACACACACCCGACCCCACGATGAGCAAAGGACACATTAAGGTTTTACTTCACATTCGGTCTATGAGTCTAGAAAGATTCTGGAACACCAACTGTTTCAAAAAGGGGTCAACAAAACTTGCGTCAACCAAACTTTTTTTTTTTTTTCACTGTATAGTCTCCTGTGCTTCTCTGTTCATAGGGAAGCATGTGGCATACAATTATGTTACAGTGGGAGTCATCGGTTGCTGTACGCCATGTCAGGAATACTCCCAAAGTATAACTCTGATTCATCCAGAAAAATAAACAGATGTGAAAAAGAGTCTGTCTGAAATATATTTAATGGTTTCCTTCTTTAACTACCAAGTTACCGTAGAAATAATGGTCTTTGCAGTAACAACGGCCATATTTACCGTAATATGGTTTTTTTTGGGTAAGTGTTTTGTGAACAAGTGGATGGCTAAAAAAAGATTTAACACCATAATCTTGCATATATTCCAAGGGAATCAACACGCCACCTAATTTACTATGGATGGGAACCTGTAGGAGAGAAGAAAGGATTTACTTTTGGGCAATAGGGCCTTTACACAAAAGGACAAAGTTTTTTACAGAACGTAGGAGGATTGTGGGGTTTTTGTTTTATTGTGCTTTTTTTATGAGAAAGCAAAATTACAATGTTTCTGGCTACTCGCCAGCTGCTGGGCTATTGAAAAGGAAATGTAATCCTTCCAGACTCATTCAGTAGTCATTGGCTATATGTACATGAAACAAAAGGTTTAAAAAAATTCCCTTTAAATTCCCCTTTTTTTTCCACAGAATACTACAGGAAATACTTTTTTCCCATATCATTTTGATTAATTTTTAAATTAAATAATGTTTTAAAAGCGGGGGACCCTTTGTCCCCTTTATATTCTTTTGGGAATGGAAATTAACAAGTCCATCATGTCAAAACCTGCCCTGTAGCCCATACCCTAGTTAGGAACCTGCCTATACTCTATACAAAGAGAGATGGTTTACCTTTTGAGATTCTCCCCACTTAGCTAAAATCAAGAACCATATTCCATGTAACCAGGGCTGGGTCGATGTGTAGGCAAAGGTGGGACGACAGGTAGGCGAAGATAGGCACCCGCCTAGGGTGCCACTTCATCCCAGGCAGAAAAAAGGGGCCCCCAAGGGGGTTGGGGGGCTGAATTTTCCCTTGGGGGGGCAGGACTTTAAAAGGGGGTTTTTCATCCAAAAATTTAAAAGGATGCATGAAGAAATTAATGTGCTTTTCTATCACTTCCCGGGGCAGGCCCCGTCTGTAAATTTTGCAAATGAACTCCTTTTATTCAGAAATTCTCTGTTTATCATCTAGATTAAATAAAATTTCCTTCTCTGAGGGGCTGGGAAAAAACATTTAAAATAATTTGTAAAATTTGTTTTTTTGTCTGAAAGTTTAGATAACACACAAGCTTCACTGCTGGCCAGACCTGTGTGATGATGTACCCCCTGTAAGATAGAAAAAACAGGGGGGGGAGAAGTACCGGCGGCACGGGGAAAAACCAGAGGGAGCAAAGACGGTGATAAAAAAATTTTGTAGCTCCTTAAAAAAAACAATATTTTTGGAAAACGTCTTCATTTGTTTTCCCCAAATTTTTGAAAGCTATTCTTTTGTGAAAAACCCCCCTTTTAAATCCTTATTTGCCTAGGGCACCAGAATACCTTGTCCCAGTCTTGCATGTAACGCTTGATAGTAGAAGCCTACAGAGAGCTTAATTGAAGCCACATATACTAGAGAAGCACATAAAACCCGATATTTGGTTTTTTTCTGCACGGGGAGGGAAAAGTCTAGGAAATGAATTGAAATTCACAGCACTCCTAGATAGTCTGCTTGAAAGTACATTTCTTTACATGTTGAGAATCACATGTTCCAAAAACACCGCCATATATTATCATCTATGGCAGGTTAAGCACATTTTCCAGATATCTCGTCTGTTCCAAGTAGGAAAATATATATATGTTGATACACAGATTCCATTACAACGTTTCAGCAATTTTGCCTTTATCAAGTGACATCTACAGGTGTGGAGTAGCCATGGGCAGATGCAAGCCGTGCTGATAGGGCTACGTAGGCTGTAAGTCCGGCTGACGGAGGAGGAACGTAAAGGCGTTTACAAAAAGTATTTGCTGCCTTGTTAGTTCCTCCTTCTTTGCCTCCCGCCCCCCCCAATTACAGCCTACTTACCCCTATCACAGGTTTTTTGTACCTACCCCTGGCTACTCCATACCTGCAGATGTCGGAGTCTTTATATCGGGTAAAATCAAGTAAAAACCCGAATTTAAAAAAAAAAAAAACCTATTTAAATTGCGAAGTTCGGTTAAAGAAAAAGGTTAAAAAACCGTAAGGGTGATTTTGTCAAAACTTTTTAACTTTGGGGACCAATAAATCGGGTTTTTTTACCTTTTTCTTATAACATAAAAGTCTCTGCCTAATTTGGAAACCCGCTAGCTTTTGGCTTTTTTAGGGGTAACTATCGGGTTTTTTTTGATTTTTATATCTTCCCCCTGGCCCCTCCCGGGGAAGGACCAGGACAGTGGAACCAGAGGAAGCCCTTAAAATTTTTTTTTTAAAACACCGCATTTTTTTTTTTTTTCGCCTAACCCGGGAGTTGTGTCCCCTTTTCTTTCAGCAAAACGGCCCCAGGTGAGCAGTTTTAAAGTAACATTTTCTTATTCCATTGGTGTGCCATGTATACACGAGGGTGCGCCCCATATCGGCTTTTCTTTTTCTTGCTACCTTCATACGGAGTCTTTATATCAACATATATACACTTTCTTACTTTGAACTGACAAAAGATCTGGAAAATGTGCTTTAACCTGCCATAGATGATGATAATATAGGGAGGTGTTTTTTTTAATATGTGATTATCTATATGTAAAGAATTCTACTTTCAAACAATCTGTCTTGGAGTGCCGTGGATTACAGTTTATAGACTATATGGACCTGGTGGTCTTTACCACAGATCCCCCACTACGACCTTTCTGCGTCTTTCCCTGGATATCTAGGAAAAAACAGCATTACGTTTCTTGCAGCTTAGTTGTTTTATTATTTTTTTATTATTATTTATTATTATTATCATTTATTTTAAAGTGCCATTGATTCCATGGCGCTGTACATTCGAGGGGGGTTACATACATAATATGTCAAATGAGTACAATAATAACGATGAATGGCTTACAACTGGCACAACAGAGGGAGAGAGAACCCTGCCCGCGAGGGCTTACAATCTACAAGGAGGAGGGAAGAGACAGGAGGTGAGGGGCAGACATGTTTGTGGGGTAGTACAGTGGCAGCGGGGTTATTGTAGGTTATAGGCTCCTGAAAGATGGGTTTTCAGGTTGCTTTTGAGGCGGGGAGGAGAGAGGGGGAGGTCTGAGGTGTTGGGGCAGTGCGTTCCAGAGTGTGGGGGAAGCACGGGAGAAGTCTTGGAGACGGTTATGTGAGGAGCTGATAAGAGGAGAACAGAGAAGTTAGTTAGGAGTTATGGTAGTGTTATACCCGAAAATGTGTTATATTTATCAGTAAATGAGCATTCTTGAATCCATCTCAATGATACACTATGTGCTACAAACGAATGCCCAATATGTGCGAGAAAATGTTTCAATGAAAACAATACACTTGTCATATACAACAAAAGAAACCGTTTACGGCTGATAAACACTAAAGCATGAGAAATACTCTAAATGCCATAAATTTAGAGAATGGTTCGGTGTTCCGGCACTAGGGGGTTAGTCTGGCATTTAACAGCCTTCTGAACTATAAATAGAGGGGGGGGGTTTCTGTCATGTGCCAACCATGTTTGCTAACCCGCCAACTGGCTTAATGCATGTCCTCTGTGTGAGCCACGCTTGCCATCTCCACAAGCAATTGTGTGACCTCCCTGGTGACATTAACGTAGCTTCCTTGTCCAAGTCATAATAAACTTGGAACCTGTTAAGCCTTTTCTGGTGGAAGGGCACGTCTTTAACACTATGCAAATGCCAATATTGATTTTACTTTGGCTGGAATGAGATGAGCTACAAAACAAGACGAGGTAATATCTGATTGCAGGGATGCTGGTTGTGTGCGATTGTATGACACAATGTAAGGAGAATGGACATCTTGTTACTTGTAAACAAACTAACCCAATTTATAGTAGTAGCTGCATAAATTACTTGCTGTTATCTACATTGGCATCCATTTTTTTTTTTTTTTGCAGACTAGAAGCAATGACATTGTAATGTAATGTAACGTTAACCTCAAAATAAAATCAATATAAGATATTCACACTACACTGGTCAGTCCTCACTTAGCAGTGTTCATTTTAGGGGATTGTTTGGTGTATAGCTATGATAAATGTTACTCAATGACTCCGTGTCTCAGCGTGTTGACGTCATGCACCATAATAACGTTGGAACATCACAAGCCTTTCTCTGCCCACTGTATCTTCCAGCCAGCACTGCACAGCAGCTCTTTTTTTTTATCATGCTACCACCCACCCACCTTGTTCTGGGCACCTTTGTCTTTAAGCCAATACAACTGCTCTCCTTACGCTGCTCTGGTCTTACTCTTGGCCCCGGCATAGCAGGTCTGTTCTTACTGCCCCCAGTCCCTCTCCACCCCCTCCTGGCCACTTCCAATGTAAAATGTAGTGCTGTACTGAATCAGCAGCCATATAGTTAGTACATGTGTGGTATGCTGGCATTTGTAGTTGTGGAACTTCAAGTGTCAACATGCCACAAAGCACATATACGAATTGTATGGCTGCTGATTAGTACATGTGTTTAACATGTGCCACTGTGGCATGCTGGCACTTGTAATTTCACAGCTACTAGCGTCTGTGGATTATAAAACTACAAGTGTCAGCATGCCACAGCAGTACATGAGAGACAGAAAGTGAGGTAAAATCTTCTAAACAGAAGCACAGACAGCAAAACAAATGTAAAGGGGATGTTAACTCTGAACTTATATGCAAGTCGACGCGGGTACATTTATTCAATGTAACTCCAGCACAATATGTATATGTGGCCCCCACGTCATGTGCTGATAAGTGTGTGACACACATTAATTATATATATATATATATATATATATATATATATTTTATATAAATATATATATATATATATATTATATATATATTATATATATATTATAAATATATATACATACATGTGTGTCACTTACACACTTACCAGCTCATGATGTGGGGGCCACTGTAAAGGGGTTAATTTATCTCCACTCAGTCGTCTTTGCACTCACCGTCCATTCATGTGGCAAATTGAGCATAAGTCACAGTCCAGGCACCCCAGAATTATACGCTGCCACCGCCTTCCTCAATAATCCAAATTGGAGGGAAAGACTCCATCACTCAGAAATACGGGATGAAAACACTCAAATCAAACACTGCTCTCCAGCAGTCACGGGGTTAAACATTATAATCAAAGGTATGGATTCTTAGAGCATACAAGAACCAAACTTTTTAAAGTTTTAAGCTTTCATAGAAAAAGGTACAGCACTTACAGAATACAAAAACAAACATACAATAAGGTGACATACATACATGCAACACAGTAATAAAATAAGAAGGTAGAAATTTCAGAAAACACCTAACACTTAGGGTATGTCCACACGATTAACTTGCTGGCGTATAGCAGCGCGTACTGTCCCCTTTTATAATCTAATCGGCAAGTCCTTGGATGCTCTAAAATTCCATAGCATTGATCAAAGTATTTTAACCCTGTGACTGTTGGAGAGCAGTGTGTTAGTGTTTAACCCCGTGAATGCCGATAAGTTGTTTGTGGATATCGGAGTCTTACCGATTTCTTTTGATTACTGAGGAAGGTGATGGCAGCAGATATTTAGGGGTGCCTGAACCGTGTTGGAGTGTGATTTATGCTGGATTTGCCACCAGAGTGAGAAGTGAGTACAAATAGGATTGAGTGGAAATAAACCAACTGCTTTACATTGGCCCCCACGTCACGTGCAGATAAGTGTGTATGTGACAATGGAGATCTATGGTTAGATTTCCTTGCCTGTGCAGATTGGATGGGCCGCCTCACCGGCTTCTGGTGAGAATTTCTTTGTCATGTCAATAGCACTCTAAGGCTATGTCTCCACTGCACAGGATTACGATCGTATTTTTAAAGAGCCAAAGATACGATTGTTCTTGCAGCCCCATAGACGGCAATAGGAAAGACGAGCTGTAGTCTCCACAGCTCGTCTTTTCTCTGCTCGTCTCCTGGCGCTGGCGTATTGTACAGTATGTTGTATAATACGACGGCGCTTTTAGTTTTCTTGCCGTCTTCCCATACAATACAATTGTATGGGTGACAGCAAAAAAAACAAGAAGCGACCGCAGTTTTTGTACAAAGCGCAACAAAAACCGTGGTCCTGCATCGGAAAAAAACGTCCGCTTTCGGGCGTTTTTTTGTCCGCTGCAGTGTAGACATAGCCTTCTGGTATGTTCATACGGTGTATTGTGACAAGTATTGTATGCGCTGCCATACGCATGGTGTGTGTATATGATTTATTTTTATTTTTTTTTTTAATAGTGTAGAGATATGGGGATCTTGGAATTGAATTCGCTGAAAACCACCGATAGACATACAGAGCATGGTGGCGCTGGATAGAAGAACTCAGAAACACATCAAGTTCTTTAATTTTAACATGCTTATTATGAAAGTTGGACTGTGCATTTCCTGCAGAGTAGCATTTCATGGGGTCTGCTGGCCTAGGTCGGCTATTTTTCTATTTCAGTTCCATGATTTCACGTATCTCTACACCGAATATACTCCTCTCTGGGTAGCGGTGAGAAGATCTATGTACATCCTAGAGTTGTTCCTATGCTTGGGCAACTCTATAGGGTGAGTGTGTACTATATGGTATTCCTATTTCTGCCATATGGTTTTCACTTACTACACCAGGAAGAGCGCCTCCGGTTTCTTTCTTTTCTTTTCTCGTCTGCCTATAATTCTCTTTTTTTACTGTATCCAGCTCAACAGACTTTTTTCTATACAGAGTGAATTATTATTACAGTATGTGGACACATTGTAGCATTATTTGAACGTGATACAGTATTATTTGGGCCCTTTTATACAATATGTAGTACATAGTATTACTTAGAGATTGTATGGTGGGGCGCTGTAATAGGGACATAAAGTAGGGATATAGTATGGTACCCACTGTGACAGGATGTTCACTCCAATGGGATACACTGATTTCCCTCCTTTTCTCAGTATAACTATCTCTCTGTTCCTTGTGAACAGTACAATAGACCCGGCGATGCACCACACTTATTAATGATAAAACATAACCAGTTTATTAATGCACTAAATGACAGTACTTAGGCAATACAACATACAATGATATAAAGTACGTTAACTTCAATACATGTGTCTATATCGTTACAATCCCAACCCAAGTATCTGCACACACATATAGCTAGATGTAGACTATTCTCACCTGCCTAACTCAACTAACCAAGTCCCTTAAACAGAGGGAACCAGGGAGAAGGGGATGATACAGCGGTGAGGGTGAGAAAGATTAGGAGGACAGTAGAAGGAGGATCAGAGAGCAGAGGAGAGGGAAGTGGATACTCAGCTAGAGGACACTGAAGTCGCTGGGTCTAGGTGAGGCAGGTCTTCTGCAGGAGAGTGGAGGAGGACTGGACTTCAGCTGCTCAGGGTTGTGTGGGGGAAGACCTCTTTGCTGGTGTTGGTGAGCAGACTCTCCTGATGTTGTCTTCCTCCTCATGTCTCTGAGTACTGGTTTATATATCCCTCATTGGCATCCCCCAACTATCACGTGTATCCCGGGCTACCCGGCCACCTGCTCTTCATCCCATGTTCCCTAAGGCTAAAGGAGACAAACAGCAACATGGGCCCGGCACTGCCCGAGGGGATCGGATGCGGGGGAGGACGGTGTGTGTGTGTCTCCCCCCTCTCCCCCCCCGACGGGCTCCGAGTGCTGGCACTGGTCTGTTGCGCGCAACAGGGGCCGCAATGGTCACGTCAGCGACCGGACCCCTGTGGCAGGGGGCCGATAGGCCCCCCTCGCCAGACGGCTGCACGGCCGGGTCACCGACCCAGCCATGCAGCCACCACGGCCGCCTGCAAGCGGTGCAAGCAGCAGCCGAGGCTGAACATCTGGGATCTACTGATCCCATCTGTCAGCTCCCAGCAGGCCGCGGGGCAGGCGCGCGATGTGATGAGGTCATCGCGCTCCCGCTCCGCAGCCCTGCAGTCTGCTGCCGGCGGCCTCTGGGGAAGACAGAAGAAGAAGAAGCAGAGACTTCAGTTAAGTATTGGTTTTATTTATTTTTTTAAAACTAGCAGCCCCTGTCTAGCTATATACCAGCCCCTGTCTGCCTATATACCAGCCCCTGTCTAGCTATATACCAGCCCCCATCTAGCTATATACCAGGCCCCGTCGAGCTATATACCAGCCCCCGTCTAGCTATATACCTGCCCAGGTACCTATAAGTGGCCCTGTCTATATACTGGCCCTGCCTGTCTACATACTGGCCCTGCCTGGCTACATACTGGCCCTGCCTGCTTACATACTGGCCCTGCTTGCCTACATACTGGCCCTAGCTGGCTAATTACTGCCCCTGGCCCTACCTGGCTAATTACTGGCCCTACCTGACTGATTACCGGGGGGCAGCCCTAGCTACCTGGCTGATTACCGGGGGGCAGTCCCAGCTACCTGGCTAGTTACTGGGGGCAGCCCTTGCTACCTGGCTAATTACTGGGGGCAGCCCTTACTACCTGGCTAGTTACAGGGCTAGGCCCTGTCTACCTACCTAATGGGGGTCTACCTATTTACACGCCACTTATCTGACATTTTTTAATTTCTAATGTTTAGGGTCTAACATAGCTGTTTGTGGAATTGATAGGAAAGTGCTGAAAGAGAGAGGAGTCTAAGATGTATTTGTGGTAAATTCTACAGGGACGAGTAGTGACTGGGAGAAGAGGACACTGCATGCTGTACCGGACGGAGAAAGAAGTGGAAAGGAACGAATCAGGGAAGACAATCTGGAGGTTTGGGCCAGAAGGAGAAGAAAAGGAGAAGAGAACAACTCCCATCAGAGGTGACGTCTCCGGTGAGTCCCTCCTGTCAGGGGTCATTTTACTTCTGTGTTGAGTCAGTGCTGTATTCATGTGATGTGACCTGACTACTGGTGATGTGATTTGTTGTAGGTTATGTTGGTGCTTATGTAGTGTCAGGGTGGGCTTGTCCCTGATTGTAAAGCAAGTGCACCCCTGACTCTGTAATGAGGGGTTTCTCTGCACCACTGTTTCTTTCTTTCTTGTGTGTAGGGGGCTTTCACATGGAGCAGTTTTGGTGCATTTTTTGATGCGTTTTTTTGTGCAGAAATGTACAGCATTAACTGCTCCTCCTTTCTGCACAAAACTACACCAAAAACACATAAAAAACACAACAAAAAGGCTCCGTGTGAAAGTAGCTTTATAGTGTAGTTTATTTTAGAAAGTGGCGAGGTGCGAGAACAAGGGGAATTTTTTAAGCGGATATTGTATGTGGGCTGGTGGGGGCTTTGTGCCAGGGCTGATTTTTATTCCCAGTCCGGCCCTGGAGACAAAGGAACAAACCATCATCTGTACCAGCAGAATGTGACAATTGGTTTGTTACCAGCTATAAATTCCAGAATAAGGATATTCTGGCCACTTTCACCCCCAGGGAAATGCCAGTTTTGGTCCAGGCAAGCCACAAGCCAAACAGGAATGTCAACATGTACGCACCCTTACATAAAATTCCATGTATCTTTGATATATATTACAGTTTCTAACGTGCTCCATTTCTCAATCTGACAGAGTGGCTAGAAAATACACACATGTGGATAGACATTTTTGGAAAATACTTTAAAATGAGTGTTTTTCCCTTGGAGATGTTTATTCAGCAGGTAGGAAAAAACAATTAGTGAAGGTAGGTCCTGGCTCTTATTCATAATCTGGTGCCCTGAACAAATATAGCCTATTGATTTATAAATCACACACACTGTCTCACTCATCAAGGGATCGTTGTAAATGGCAAATCAATGCATCTTTTTTTCTCACTTACAATGTCTTCTAACTACCCTCCATCTAGCATATTTTGTTTAGTTTTATCCAGGAGTGTGGAAAAGTGTGTGGAGGGGGGTAAACCTGTTTAGGCTACACTTTTTGTACATATTTCATTGTTTTCTAATGGTCCAAAGTTTTTACGCAGGGTTACCAATGCCTGCTCAGGGAAAATTTAGCTATTCAGAGGCAAATTCTGGCAAAGGAGACACTGAGGAAATTTTGTTAGGAGGTCTAAGGCCTTAATAGATTTTAAGGTTAATTTAGTTATTGCTTTTTTTGCCGGAAATAGTGGCAAATACTAGTTATGCACAAGCATTTTCAACATTTTTTAAACAAAATGTGCAGGGTTTCGAAGGAGGTGCCAAGGTTTCCTGGCCTAAACAGGCTTTTATTGTTTTATGTTATCTGCTTACTTACATGTATTAGCACCCTGAAGACGACCGATCCGTATTTCAGATTTCAGGATCCATTGTCTCATATGCAACAAGTATGGCCTAATAGGAAGTTTGTTTCATTAATTTCTTTTCATCCATATACCTGGCAGAATATGGCTTTACTAAAGAAGACTGGCACAGAAAAAGAGCGAGTGCTGCTCATGTCAACCAACAGGGTTGCCAGCCCATCACTTCTGTTATGCAGTTTGTGTGAAAAATAGGGACATTTGGGAAATGCCCCTAAAAATGAGACATGGACATGATGGAAACCTTGTTCAACTATTGGGTGGACCAAATGTAAAACTTTGAATAGATTTATTATCGAAAACCGCCTTTATGCACTTAAAGGGGTTTTGCCACGATCTCCTTTCATACCTCCTTTATCCAGCTCTTAAGCTCTGTGTGAGCAGAAGGGGGCGTGTGTGATTTGTTTGAATTGCATATCATGTGACCCAGCAGGATGACATCATCAGGCCTTTCCTCTCTCTAGTCAAAGAAAGGTCTGTTTATGTAAAGCATTATGAGTAGCTGAGAGGTAAAACTTTTGCCTCCAGGCACAAGGATCCTTGGTTCAAATCCCTGCAGGAACCAAACCTATGGATTTTTTTTCCTCTTTATCAATGCACAGACCTGATTGAGGTTTCTTCTTTTATTTTATTTGCACTGTTTGACTAATTACTAAGGAGGACAGAGGACGGGAGTAGAATGACAGCACCTGGGGTTTGAACACTCAGGAGCTGTCTGAGAAGAGAGGTGATGTCTGAGCATGTGTGACCAGGACTGAGGAGCTCTCATTCCTGGTCGTATCCCCTGGAGACGAGCTGTAAACAATGGATCACTAAAGGAGCAGCTAAAACAAAAACGGTGCCGAATTTTTAATAATGATGAATAGTGAAAATGTTTATTAATTAGTTTGCAAGCTTCTCCCGTCAATTTTACTTCGTGACAAAACCCCTTTAAGCTTTGGATAGCCTGATTTTATTAAGCTCTTGATGATAGTCATATATTAGGCATACATTAGGCAAAAAATTGAAAATCCCTCTTTTTAAGGCCATTATTGAAACTGACACCTGAAATAACAAACAATTAAAATGAGTGCTCACCTCAGCTGTGCTGCATGCGCTCACACTGTCTGCATACACTGTCTTCTTGCCCTTTTTAATCATGCAGTAAGGACTGTCCGTGCAGCATCTACTTTGTTTCTTTAATGTGATTTGGCAGTTCAGAGCAAAAGTGGTCAATACACACCATCAGATTTCACAATGAGCTATTGTGGACAGAGCCAATGAAAGCTGACTAGCTGGAATGAATGTCAATAGCTTTTCATGAAGGTGCAAACCACTTAGTTGTCCATGGCTGCCAATTTAGCTTTCTCTTTGTGGAGAGGAACTCTGGGGATAAGAAGCAGATCATGATCAAAATAATTGTGTTAATGGCACAGATAAAAAGGAGCACATTTACCGAATCTGTGAAACATTTATCAAATTATCACACACATGTTCCCTTACCACCACAATGCAGACTGTCAATTTGGAATCTGTATTATTTGTTTGAAAAAGCATTACAAAAAAAATATTTACTCTTTGCTGAGTATCAATTTAATCCTTCCCTCCATCCAATAATAAAAGGAATGCGCTCTGAATGCCGCTGTCGTATTTCACTTGTGAGAGCAGCAGTTTCTTCTCTTTACGATGTAACTTTGTATGGCAAGATACAACCATGATCAGTGATCTTGGGGGCTTTGAAGAAATAATTTTTTTCACTCGGTCACTAGACCTATCTTTATTCATTTGGCGAAAACTTTTTTGTTTGGTCCTCTGCCCGTGTTTTTCCTTTATATGATTTTATTTTAAAGGGGTTTTGCCACGATCTCATTTAATAACTCCTGTATGTATCCTCTTCAGCTCTGTGTGCTCAGAAGAGGGCGTGTGTGATTTGTTTGAACTGCATATCATGTGACCCAGCAGGATGGCATCACCAGGCCTTTCCTCTCTCTAGTCAAAGAAAGGTCTGTTTATGTATAGAGCTGTGAGTAGCTACACTGTAGCTCAGAGGTAACATTTTTTGCTTTACAGCACAAGGGTCCTTGGTTCAAATTCCTGCAGGAACTTAACCTGTGGATTTTTTTTCCTCTTTATCAATGCACAAACCTGACTGAGGGTTCTTTTTTTTTATTTGCACTGTTTGACTTATTACTAACTAGTCCAAAGGACAGGAGTAGAGTGACAGCACCTGGGGTTTGAACACTCAGTAGCTGCCTGAGAAGAGAAGTGATGTCTGAGCATGTGCAACCAGGACTGAGGAGCTGTAAACAATGGACAGTGCACAGACCTCATTGAGGTTTCTTGTTTATTTGCATTGTTTGACTAATTACTAAGGAGCACAGAGGACAGGAGTAGAATGACAGCACCTGGGGTTTGAACACTCAGTGCCTGCCGGAGAGAAGAGGTGATGTCTGAGCATGTGCGACCAGGACTGAGGAGCTCTCAGCCCTGGTCGTATCCCCTAGAGACGAGCTGTAAACAATGGATCACTAAAGGAGCAGCTAAAACAAAAACGGTGCAGAATTTTTAATAATGATGAATGGTGAAAATGTTTATTATTTAGTTTTCAAACTTCCCACATCAATTTTACTTTGTGGCAAAACTCCTTTAATTCTATAATTATAATTCATATACTGCTTCTGTTTTATTTTGTTTAGGTTAAGAAAGCTCAAAAGACCTTGGTGCCATTGTGCAATATAAATGTGGAAAATACAATATAAAATAAATGGAATGTAGTGGAAGAATACATTTTTAAAATAATTACTGCTTTTGAGAACAAAGTTGTTCTGCCCTGAATTATGAAACGGTTGTTAATGGTTACCATTCCCTTAACACAGAAAAAAAAGTCTTAAATATCAATACTTCAGGTTTCATACTTTTTTTAAAAGCTACAGTCTGGCCCTGTAAAGATGTTAATATTTTGTGTGTGCACTTGGAGTATGCTGGGCAACGCACCTGATTGAATAGTATGGGTGTTACTTATAAGCTAGCATATTGCACTGCATACAGTTGAAACCAGAAGTTTACATACACTATATAAAAAGACACATGTGCATGTTTTTCTCACTTGTGCGTGACATGAAATCACAATAAACCTTAGCCATTTTAGGTCAATTAGTAACCAAAATTATTTATATTTGCCAATGTCAGAATAATGAGAGAGAGAGAATTTTAAAGACATCTTTTAATCACTTTCTACAAAGTCAAAAGTTTACATACACTAGGATTACTATGCCTTTAAACAATTTGGGAGAGCCCATATGATGGTGTCATGTCTTTGGAAGCTACTGAGTTAACTAGAGACATAACTGTGGATTTGTATTCTAAAACACACCAGAAACACACTGCTTCTGTGTATAACATCATGGGAAAGCCTAAAGAAATCAGCCAAGATAACAGGAAGAGAATTGTGGACTTGCACAAATCTGGTTCATCCTTGGGTGCAATTTCCAGATACCTGAAGCTGCACTGTTCAACTGTACAATGACACGCAAGTACAAACAAGATGGGAATGTCCAGTCATCATATCACTCAGGAAGGAGATGGGTTCTGTGTCTCAGAGATGAGCGTGCTAAAACGCGTAAGGCTTATTATGAAGGTGCTCGTTCATCTCTACAAACAATTATATGCAAGTACAAGCAAGGCGGGAATGTCCAGCCATCATACTGCTCAGGAATGATACGGGTTCTTTGTCTTTGAGATGAATGTGCTTTGGTCCGACATGTGCATATCAACCCAAGAACAAAAGCAAAAGACCTTGTGAAGATGCTGGCAGAAGCTGGTAAATTTCTGTCATTACCCACAGTGAAACGAGTACTGTATCAACATGGGCCTAAAGGCCACTTTGCCTGGAAGAAGCCATTACATTAAAAGAAGCATATAAAGCCAGATTTAATGTTTGCAAATGCACACAGGAACAAAGACCTACATTTTTGGAGACATGTCCTCTGGTCTGGAGAAACTAAAATTGAACTGTTTGGCCATAATGACCATTGTTCCGTTTGGAGAAAAAAGCTTGGAAACCTAAGAACACTAACTGTGAAACACGGGGGTGGTAGCATCATGTTGTGGGGTTGGTTTGCTGCAGGAGTGACTAGTGCACTTCACAAAATAGATGGCATCATGAGGGAAGACTATTATGTGGCAATACTGAAGCAACATCTCAAGACATCAGCCAGGAGGTTGAAGCTTGGGCGGAAATGGGTCAATGACCCGTAGCTACTGCCAAACTGGTTACAAAGTGGCTTAAGGAGAACCAAGTCAATGTTTTGGAGCGGCCATCACAAATCCCTGATCTCAATCCTATTGAAAGTTTATAGGTTAAGCTGAAAAGACCGGTGCGAGCGAAGTAACCTCCAAACATGGCTCAGTTACACCAGTTCTGTCAGGAGGAATGGGCCAAAATTCCTACCAACTATTGTGAGAAGTTTATGGAAGGATCCAAAACA
This sequence comes from Phyllomedusa bahiana, assembly GCA_025379985.1. Classification (NCBI taxonomy): domain Eukaryota; kingdom Metazoa; phylum Chordata; class Amphibia; order Anura; family Hylidae; genus Phyllomedusa; species Phyllomedusa bahiana. The sequence continues at coordinate 79,226 of JAODAL010005143.1, read as the reverse complement.
TTTGACCTAAGTCATACAGTTTTAGGGCAATGCTATCAAATACTAAGGAAATGTATGGAAACTTTTGACTTTTGGCAGAAAGTAATAAAAATTCCTTAAACACACTCTCTCTCTCTTTATTCTGGCATTTGACAAATCTAAATAATTTTTGTTCCTAATTGACCTAAAACGGGGAAGGTTTATTCTTATTTCATGTCAGATAGTGGGGAAAAACATGCAGATGGGGCTTATATAGTGTATGGAAACTAATGGTTTCAACTGTATAAATATATGGCTGACTACCTGTAAGGGTGCTTTCACACGGTGCGTTTTTGATGCGTTTTTTTTGGATGTGTTTTTTGTGCAACAATGTATATCATTAATTGCTGTGCTTTTCTGCACAAAAAACACATCCAAAAAAAACGCATCAAAAACGCACCGTGTGAAAGCACCCAAACTGCCTTTTTTGAGTCCAAATTTTTACTAAGAGGCCACCCCATCAGTGAATAGTAGGTACCTGAGTGCTTAATAACCAGTACTTTGCACTTGTACAACTACTCCTGTATGGTATTTTGGCAACTGATTCTTAACCTGCTTTTGTATTGGTCTGTGCACAAGTGTAATACTAAGCATTCACTCAACTCATGAATAGTAGGTGTATGATTGACTGCTCATCAGTATTGTACTTGTGCCACTTATGTAGCACTGGGGCCTTTTTTGGCTCCCATTCAGAATGGATTTTTGACCTGTCACTGTAGTAAGTATGGCCTTTTTTCTGTGGTTTGCAGTATATTTAATACTTTTTTTTTCCTGTGTATTAACCATTCCCATACATGAAATGGGGTTTCCCAACATTAAAAAACATATTTTATTAACCCCTTACCAAAATTGGATGTATGAGCAGCAAACGCCCGCCAGTGACAGCGTGGGGTAATGCCGCCGCCATCCCGTGCTGTTTAACCCCTTAGATGCCCCAGCAAAGATGGCTGCGGCATCTAAATCAATGAGAAATGATGCCACACACTGTTCCTCACTTCGATTGGGGTGCCCGCAGCAAAATCACGGGCTCCTGATCGGTTAACATTGCAGCTGGAAGCCTTGTTTTCTGTTTCACTACTTCCTACCCCCATTCAGGAAGTAGTAAAACCGCTGTCTTTGTACACCCTGATGCATTGTATTACAATGCATTAGGCTGTATAAACGATCGCACCCCTTAGTGGTGAAGTACCCTTGGGGGGCTCAAAGTTTTTAAAGTAAAAAAAAAAAAGTTTTAAAGTGTAAAAAAATAAATCAAATCACCCCCCCTTTTTGCCATTTTACAAATAAAGAAAAATAAAATAATAAAAAAGTTACACATATTTAGTATCGACGCATCCTAAAAAGTCTGATCTATTAATATATAACTTCATTTATCCCGTATGCTGAACACTGTAGAAGAAGAAAAATTCAAAACGCCAAAATTGTCGTTTTTTTGGGTCATTTCACGTCCCCTAAAAATGAAAATAAATTTAATAAGAAAACTTGCATGTAATCCAAACTGGTACCAATAAAAAGTACACTTCAGTCTGCAAATAATGCACTCAAGTCCGTAGTTGTTAGTACAAAAAAGTTATTAGCCGCAGAAAATGGCGCCGCCGCGCAGGTTTCAAGAATAGACAATGTTTGGAATTTTTTTACGGTACCAAAATATGAATGTGAAAAAATGGATTAAATAGGTATTCTCACTACATTGATTAATATTCAACATGTAGGCAAAGATGAATAAAGACTGTTACTAAATACATTGCTTTTCTGATTTTGCTTCCTTTCAGAGAAAGAGAAGTTCTTCTCAATTACTTTTGTACACAGGCAAAATGTGATTTGTAAAAGCCTGAATAGTTATATAGTCATTTCTCATGGGTTTAGGAAATCTTCAGTAAGTAGATGCACCACTATTAACAGCCAGAATTGCAACCAAATGAATCCAGAAGTTGATATGATTTATGTCTTTGTTAAAGGGGTTTTATCGTTTGAAGCCTTTGTGCTTTTAAGCTAGTTCTATGAGATTGAATTTGAAATCCAGGGGCGTGTCTCTCCTCACTGAAGAGTTGTGACATCATCCTTTTGTGTGAAGCAGGAGAAGAGGAGGTTGTCAGCTTTGCAGACCTCCTGCATGCTTCTCATGTCTGCAGAACTATCAGCTGCCTCCCAGGCTCCACAAGCTCCTTGCTGTGCTATAACCAGTTACACACACAGCCTGAACTGATGAAACACATGTGAGGAATGCACACTGCCCCCCCCCATCTACCCTTCTGTAATCAGGCAGGAGACTGTGTTATATGGAGGGAACACAGGACATAAGACGGTGTTATATGAGGCAAACTATGAGTTAAACAGTCAGTAATTAGAGCATTCACCTTAGAGTTGGGAGTATAGAGTCAGCAGTCCTCTAACATAGCTGGTTTTACTTTCAGTTTTAACAGCTCGGAGGGGAGTAGACACAGTGTGTGCAGGCAGCCAATCACAGCGCGGGAGGCGTGTCCAGGACGTATCCCAACAGGCTGAATGAAATGTCAGCCAATCACAGTGCATGGGGCGTGTCCAGGGCGGAATCCGGCCTGGGGGAGGGGTGGTCCCGACTAGCCAATCACAGAAAAGGGTGCGTGTCCCGACTAGCAGCAGCAGAAATAGAAATCAGTTGCACAGAAAGGCTCATATCTGCTATACCAAGTGACTTAGGTAATGCAACTCAATTACAAAAGTGCTTATTTTTACTGTCCCCATAATCTGAGATATGATCTTTGTAGCGAGAAAACCCCTTTAAAGAAATGCCCACATGTGACTACTTGTTTTCTATGTATCTTTTATAGTGGGTTATACTAAGTAACATTTTCCTTTTATGTTTGTAGTTGCTTTATAAAAATAAATACTTGTTCTAAGTATTACAGCAGCGTTAATACAATTTTCCCAGAATCTTTCTTAGTAAACTGACTCTTTTTAAAAGCCTAAAATCAATATAATGAATCCAAATAATCTTTATTGGAAACCACAAGAACATAGTGTATTTTATCAAATACTTTTCAGACATATAAAAACAGTACTAATTGAAAAAAAAATGCTTGTACCACAGATCAATTCATCTTATTGATTTAAACTAACTTAGTTGTTGCCCTTTGGCTTACTGATGGGCATTGTGTTATAGTTTTTGCTCTGTGTGGTTTTTTCCCCCACTATAGGTAACATTTTGCTCTATGTGAATTCAATTTCCTAATACTATGGGAAAGGGCAATGCTTTTGTAGCTGTCACATAAGACAAAGTAGTATTATCGTATGCTTATCCCAAAATACATTATTTTGCTGGCTAAGTAACATAACTATCCAATAGGAAGTCCATCTACAACTGTGTTTTCTTTTCCAGCACCAGGAAAAGGGTTAGGGGCCATTCTGGGTCAGCAACTATAATATCCGACCAGTCATGATAATGAATGTCTTTGCACTCCATTCAATCAGGGGAAGCTTGAGGCTGCTTGGAAGTGTTTATTCATACTGCTGTATGTTGTACTATGGTCATTTTTCAGCCAGGCAGAAAGGAGCAAGTATTGCACATTTTATTTCGAGTACCATAAATATTTTTTCACTTCCTAAGGCTGCCTTCCGATACAGTAATTCTCTATTACTTAAGGTCGCTTGCACACACAGTTTATGCTCTCCACGTGATTCCATCAGAAAGTGTCACATCTGCAGAAAACTCTTATTTAATATAATACCAATTCAAAAACTGGTTTAAACAAGAGTATAAGTCACCATTTAAGCAAAACAAACAAATGGACCAGCTTACCCCATATGGAAGTGGCCTCCGCAAGTATCCCGGTCAGAGCAACCCGTACGTGATCCAAAGGAATGTAGAAGAGATGATACAGTGGTACCAAAGGATATTAAAAAGCAAGATCCTTTATTGAAAATCTATAAAAGCCAGGTAACCCAACATAGCATAGCAAAAAAACCCTAGCAACAACACCGACGCGTTTCAGGTGTAAAGATCACCCTTGGTCATGCCATGACTAAGGGTGATCTTTGCACCTGAAACGCGTCGGTGTTGTCGTTAGGTTTTTTTTTGCTATGCTATGTTGGGTTACCTGGCTTTTATAGATTTTCAATAAAGGATTCTGCTTTTTAATATCCTTTGGTACCGCTGTATCATCGCTTCTACATTCCTATAAGTCACCATACCATAAACAGCATGAACCAATATGAAGTATAATGACTCTCCAATAATTACCATATAAAGATTTTTATTCCAAAAAATACATTATAAATACAAAAAATTCAGCTATCACAACTGAAACAACCTTTAAAAACATTTAAAAACACAAAATACCCCCCAGTACAAATATTGGTGACGCATTCCTCACCCAAAGTTAACAAGCAGTAAATTAGAAAGATGCATAATACATATACACATAACAGATCAAGTGATCAAAAAATACAAAAATGCACCAAACCAAAGAGAAAGCTGGCGGCGAAACGTGCGTCGAGGCCAATACCCTCCTTGGTGACATATCCACCACTTTGGTAATTAATTGAAATATAGGTTTTTGTATTTCTTATAATTTTTGGGGGGTTTGGTGCATTTTTGTATTTTTTGATCACTTGATCGGTTATGTGTATATTTATTATGCATCTTTCCAATTTACTGTTTAACTTTGGGTGAGGGATGTGTCACCAATATTTGTACTGGGGGGTATATTGTGTTTTTAAATGTTTTTAAGGTTGTTTCAGTTGTGATAGCTGAATTTTTTGTATTTATAATGTATTTTTTTGGAATAAAAATCTTTATATGGTAATTATTGGAGAGTCATTATACTTATTTAATATAGCCTTATCCTATGTAACTTAAATTGAGCCTTTACATACAGATAACTATTTCTTAAAATGGAGGTGTGCAAACATGGAGCGTTGTGCACGGATTATGTCCTCAGGAACTAGAGTGCTTTCTGATGGATCCACCTGAGCTATTGCCCACTGCAGGGTCGCAGTCATTGACTGTTTTCTTTTATGTGTCTTGTTGATATCCAGATCAAACCAGAGGTTTCCGGTGGACACAGCAGGACTATTGGTTCCATACAGCCATAGTCATGGACATGAGAAAGGGCAAGCACTGAGCTGCTTTGTTATGTAGTCTGTTGACATTTGTGTTTTTTCTGATGATGATTCTGTTTGTAGACTGTCGGTAGAGGAGCGACTGTAGAAGGGCCCACTGGTCACTGTCACTTAAGGTAGTACCACTATTTATTCCAGGCCCTGTTACATCACAGTTTATCATTCCTGTACTGGTTTTGTCACGGTGTGTTTCCTCCCTGTACTGTCACCCACTGCGTTAATTCACTTTATTACTGTACTATAATATCTCTTCGTTCATTACATTTTTCTATGACATTACTGTGTGCATAATACTTGATTTATGATGTTTCTTTTGTCTGTGGTGTGTTGTGGCTTTATTGGATTTATTACCCCTGTGATGAGTTTGTTTGATTAGCACACAACAAATAGAGTTAGCGCAGAGATGGGGAAATGGCACCAGCACAATTTTTTTGTTTTAGGAGTAGTAATATGCTACAGATACACAGAGAATAGCCCCAGACCGGATCTTCATCTAGAAGTCCTCAGAGGTGCTGGTCTCAACCCAATCCTTACTCTAATGCAGTCCACAGGCAAGTCTCTAGCTCAAATAATCTTCTAGTAGTCCTCAGAGGTGCTGGGCTTGGCTCAGATCCTTAGGGTATGTTCACATAGGGTAATTTTGGCGCACATTTCGCCACGTATTTGCGCTCTAATACGGGCAAGATGCGCGCCAAAATTACGGCAATCCAAAGTTCTCATAGAAACTATGGATTACGCCTCATCTCCCCTCTCGTACAATATGATTGTATTGTACGCGTAGGGAGATGAGTGACATTTCAATTACTTGTGACGAATATGCGCCGCCAGTAATGAATGTCAATGGGGCCGGCAGGCTGCCCCCCGCGGGACTACGCACATATTAGCGCGAGCTCCCGAAAGATGCAATGTACTGAGGATCGTACTATACGCACCGCAGTACATCGTGTGAACATACCTTTAGTCTCATGGCACTAGGTTCTGGTCACAACTCAGATCCTGGCTTTTCTTACTTCACATCACTTCAGATACAACAAACCCTCCACATGTCCTGTTGGCTCTCTTAAAATTCCTTCTGCTCGATTGATCATACAGCTTTGTTTGTGAGAGACTATCCATTGGTTAAAGCCAGGCCACCACAGGGAGCGCCTCCAGAAACCAGTCAGGAATGTCTTAGACTGCGTCAGTACACTTGAACAATAAATCATAAAGAACTAAATGTAAAATGATACAACATGGAAACCCCTTTTCAGCGTCGTCGCTGTATGCATTAAACTTTTTCGTTGACTTCAGTATTTATTATCTATGTACAGTGACATCATTGAGTTATTCCTAGATTCTGACATTATTTTGTGCATATATTGTGACTATAATCACTATATACGTCCCTGCACTGTGACATCTGGCACTAAGACATTAGCAGCAGATCCTTTTGCATTGTGTCATTTTTTTATGTTGGCTTTCTTGGATTAAACACACTCCAGAACAGCTCAACACACAAAATTCTCATGACTCATTTTGTGTGACTTAAAATAATGAAATTATTTCATAGATACAGTTGTTAAATATGTAGTGTGCTGTAAAAGAGAAAACGGAGGACAGTCGCACCTCGTGTAACACTGTGAGGATAAACAGCAGTAATGGGGAGGGTAATGAAAACCGCTCACCTTTTCTGGTTGTGGAGGATGTGGAGAAAGATAAGTAGCGAGCAGCCTGGTTCCGTAAATGTCTCAATGAATCCACTGCACTTTAGCTGGTTCGCTGGGTACATGCTAAACAACTTTCATCCGAATGAATTGAATGAGGCATATAATACAGACTATAGTGGTGCTCAAGCAGTAGGTATGCAAACCGCAATAAAAGTAAAGTTATTAGCTGAAGCTGACAAGATAGGAACTGGGAAACGTCGCAAATAAATTGTCGGTTTTAATTTCAGCAGGTAACAATCATTAAGACATAAAATATAAAGCATAAAAGAAATAGCAAAGGTACTACACGTTTCGCACGGGCACATGCCGCGCTTCCTCAGGTGCAATGAACAAGGTTTACAAACCAACATCTTAAATAACTATTACATATAATGACATCATAATGTTAACGGTTACAAGAAAAACTTTATAAATGTGAAGTGTGTAGGACATTAGGAAACATAAAGAACTTATAAGACATCACATAACCTTTTGAATTGGGAAACGTGTTTGAAAGACCGCTTAAAACCCATGTTAAAATTCTATTAAAAAATTGCTTTCATTGGCTTCTTTAGTTGCTCAATAGAGAGAAAAAAAGGTTTAGAAGAAATTTTGTTGTGCAGCAGCAAGGGAAAGAACCCAAGTAAACTTTCCAAAATTGTTCAAAAGTTGAAAAAAAAAAAAGGTATGGAAGAAACTTTTTATGGTGCAATGAACCTAAGTAAACTTTTAAAACCAGTTCAAAAGTTGATGAGTAATCTCTAGTATTGGATTATATTAATCAATTAATTTTGTGCGCTAGACGTGTGGATAATAAAGAACAGATGGCGTCTTTAGCGCACATCTAGTGTACAGTATGGATCACTAAATTTAGTTGCTGAATTGCAAGTGCAGAAACAGTGGTCACCTACAAAGGAAAAAGAAGGGTGATTCATATGTATGTGAAAAGAGATCATGTGAGATTTAGATGAGTGATAACATGAATATTTAGATCAGTGGTCCCCAACTCCACTCCTCAGGCCCCACCAACAGGTCATCTTTTCTGGCTTTCCTTAGCATTGCACAGGTGATATAATTATGCTGCACAAGTGATTTAATTACTCTCAGTGCATTCTGTGGGAGATCCTGAAAACATGACCTGTTGGTGGGTCTTGAGGACTGGAGTCGGGGAACACTGATCTATTGAGCAAGGCTCCACCTAGTCCATCTCAAGACCACCAACAGGTCAGGTTTTCAGGATCTCCCACAGAATGCACTGACGAAATAATTAAATCACCTTTGCACTGCTAAGGAAAGCCAGAAAACATGACCTGTTGGTGGGTCTTGAGGACTGGAGTTGAGAAACACTGATTTAGATGAATAATAATGTGAATATTTAGATGAGTGATAATGTGAATGTTCTTCAGAGTATGATAATTTATTATCCATAGAAGGAATTAAACTGATTTCTGGAATAAATAGTTATGATGTTTTTCAGTTAAAGGGAATCTGTCGCCATTATTTTTTTTTTACTATATTGGTATCAGGACTTGATTAATTCTTTTCCTCTCAGTCGTTTTTTATTTCCTGATTGTAGATTTCTCTATTCGGCCGCTATATATGATTGTGGGGGAAGACATTCTTGCTTGCACTGCTTTAACAGCAGTCAGAGAGATACTTTACAGCAGCTTCATGCACATAGGTTTCTTAAGACAGATTCTGTCCCTTAGACTTGCATAGGAGAGTTTTCACTGTGAAGGGAGGGGAGAGGGGGAGCTGTGACATCTCCTCTTGTGACTGGTGGATTCTGTGTTATCTGTACACAATGGTGTCTCCTTTCAGTTTGACCCTGCTTTTACTGATAATGAGCAGGCACTGAAAATCTCCCTCTACAGAACAGGAAGTGTCAGACGATTATTAGGCTTAGTGACCAGAGTGAAAACTGCAGGACTTAAGAATTATTAAAAAAAATACTGAAACTGATCTGGAAAATTAAAAAAAAACACAAAATTCCTAAAAAATGTGTTTAACATAAAAATGTGAGTTAAAACAAGAAGTCATTTTTTGATGACACATTAACTTTAACAGAAAAATCTGAAAAACTGAATGGATGAAATAGATGAACTGTGTGGGAATCATATAAGGAAGGATGATTCCCACATTGTTCATCTGTTTCATCCATTCAGTTTTTGATTTTTTCGTTAGCTGAAAAAACATAACTATTTTCAGTTTTAAACCTGTCGCAGAATAAATCAGTGCCACGGTTTACATTTTCAACTATGGTGCAGATTTCTGTTGAAAGTAATGGGATGAAGATATCTCATGTTTTTAATACCCAGAATACACGTCAAAAGTCACATGAGGCAGGGGTTTCACGTCAACTATTTTAAATTAAAATCCTAAGATCTATACAGACACTTTGTTTTGTGGAGAGGGGTTGATCAAACTTTTTCCTACATAAGCCTCACCAGCCATCCACTGTTGTGTGAGATCTTACCAGCAAACGTGTACATTACTAAATACCTCCCTGCAGAAGGAAAGAGCAGAATGCTGCACTAAGGGCCCTGTGGAGGGAGAGGGAGCAATACCACATTGCAGCACAAATAGTACAAAAATACAACAACATAAATTCAATAAATTTAGTACACACTACCTTATGAATGTCAGCCACATAAACCTATAATTATCAGCTACATTTCCTTCATGAGCGCAGGCCATATTGCCCTATATGTGTAGATTTCATTGTCCCTATAAAGCTAGATTCACATGGCAGGTAATACTTGGGACAACTTTGGATTTTCGCTGCATATTTGAATTTTTTATTTATGTCAACTTCACTGTGTTTGAAAATGCATAATGCACTGTGTGTGTGTATGTCTGTGTATACAGTGAGATCCATAAATATTTGGACAGAGACAACATTTTTCTAATTTTGGTTCTGGACATTACCACAATGAAATTTGAACAAAACAATTGAGATGCAGTTGAAGTTCAGACTTTCGCTTTAATTCAGTGGGTTGAACAAAATAATTGCGTAAAAATGTGAGGAACTAAGTATTTTTTAAATATAATCCCTTCATTTCAGGGGCACAAAAGTAATTGGACAAAGTAACTAATTGTAAATAAAATGTTCATTTCTAATACTTGGTTAAAAACCATTTGTTGGCAATGACTGCCTGAGGTCGTGAACTCATGGACATCACCAGACGCTGTGTTTCCTCCCTTTTAATGCTCTGCCAGGCCAGGGTTTTACTGCAGCGGTTTTCAGTTGCTGTTTGTTTGGGGCCTTTCTGTCTGAAGATTAGTCTTTAACAAGTGAAATGCTGCTCAATTGTGTTAAGATCAGATAACGGTCTTGGCCATTCAAGAATATTCCGCTTCTTTGCTTTAATAAACTCCTGGGTTGCTTTGTCTTTATGTTTTGGGTCATTGTCCATCTGTATTATGAAACGCCGACCAATCAGTTTTACTGCATTTGACTGGATTTGATCACATAGTATGTCTCGGAATACTTGAGTATTCATCCAGCTGCTTATTTGTCACATCATCATCAAACACTAGTGACCCAGTGCCACTGGCAGCCATGCATGCCCAAGCCAACACATTGTCTCCGCTATGTTTTACAGATGATGTGGTATGCTATAGATCATAAGCTGTATCACGCCTTCACCATACTTTTTTCTTTCCATCATTCTGATAGAGGTTGATCTTGGTTTAATCTGTCCAAAGAATGTTCTTCCAGAACTGTGCTTGCTTTTTTTAGATTTTTTTTTTTTGCAAAGTCCAATCTAGCCTTTTTATTCTTGAGGCTTAGGAGTGGCTTGCACCATGCAGTGAACCCTCTGGATTTATTTTCATGATCTTTATGGTAGATTTGGATATTTATACGCCTTCATCCTGGAGAGTGTTTTTCACTTGGTTGACTGTTGTGATGGGGTTTCTGTTCACCATAGGCATTATTCTATGATCATCCAACACTGTTGTTATCCGTGGGCGTCCAGGTCTTTTTGCATTGATGAGTTCCTTCCCTTCTTTCCTTTCTTCTCCTAATATTGTAGCAATTTCTCAGATGTTCTTTCTTCCGTTTTCGCAGCTTAAGGATGGCTTGTTTCACCAGCACGGTGAGCTCTTTTGACCGCATGTTTTTCTTCAAAGCAAAATCTTTAAAATGCAAGCACCACACCTCAAATCACCTCCAGGCCTTTTATCTGCTTAATTGAGAATGGCATAACGAAGGAATTGTCCACACCTGCCCATGATACAGCTTTTGAGTCAGTTGTCCAATTACTTATGGTCCATTTAAACAGGGTGGCACATGTTTAAGAGCTGAAACTCCTAAACCCTTCTTCCAATTTTAATGTGGATACCATTAAATGAAAGCTGAACATCTGCACTTTATGTCCATTATAACTTTAACTTTACTGAAACATATTTAAGTTATAGTAAACAGGTAAAAAAAAAATAATTGTGTCAGTGTCCAAATATCTATCTATCTATCTATCTATCTATCTATCTATCTATCTATCTATCTATCTATCTATCTATCTAATGTGTGTGTATATACACACACACATAAGTCAGATCCATACAAAAAAAAAGAAATGGGGATGATGCAAAATTCATGTTGAAGGGCCATACAGTGAGGTACCACAGCTGTTTTCAGCTACAAATTCTGCCGGTGGCAGCAAAATGAAATAATAAAATCAATTTAAAAAACAGAATTTCCTTGGTGCAAGATTTTAAGATTGAGGTAATTATCTGTTAAAAACCTACACAATAGTATCAGACATACTCATAGCAGTGTGTTTATGGTATGTTTACACAGCAGAAAGTCTAGGCACACTCTTGAGATTATCTATTAAAAGCTATAGCACTGTAATCCAGATATTACACAGCATGTTACAAGCAATTTGTGGATATGCAGTATAAGAAATTTGAGAAGGTGATAGTGAAGGAAATCTGCAATTTTCAACAAAGTTTAGCACTTGAAATCTACAGAAAAAGTTTAGCAACTTGATAAATTTTCTACTTTCACGTATCTCTTACTGATGTTGCACTATGAAAAACACAATGACCTAGTTAAGAAGCCAAAGAAGCCATACAGAAAAGTAAAGGTAAGTATTTGCAAAAAAAAAAAATTTGTTTAATTTTTTACAATTTTGTAGTTCTATTATACAAAACTAGAATTTTGCTTTTAAATTATATATACAGCAAATATAGCGATTGTATGTCCTTCCATAAAACAGTCACACAGATTAGGTGTTGGGGATTTTGATTGAGGTTTTTTTTTATACATTTTTGATTAGCCAAAGCCAGGAATTGATTATAACATTAGGAGAAAAAATACTCGTCAAGCCCCTCATTGTTACTAATACCAAACCTGTAAGCATAGTGTCAATTTCATGCTCATAAGCACAGCTACAACACAGATTCCACCCTTTTTGATCAGAACATGCTCCACTCTATGTTTTAAGCCTGTCTGTTTTTTTTTTTTTTTTTAATGGACACTCAATGAAAAATGAGGCTATAAGGTGTCTGTTTTGTGATGACCGTGTAAACTGTGTCATAGACCTCGTGGTCAGACCTTTTAATGACCTCATTTTTCATGGACTGTCTATGAGAAAAACAGTCATCTATCTATCTATCTATCTATCTATCTATCTATCTATCTATCTATCTATCTATCTATCTATCTATCTACCTAGTGCATGCATACATACAGTGTCTCACAAAAGAGAGTACACCCTTCACACTTTTGTAAATATTGTATTCTACCTTTTCATGGGATTACATTGAAGATATGACACTTTGATACAATCTAAAGTAGTCAGTGTAAAGCTTCTATAACCGAGTAAATTTGGTGTGCCCTCAAAATAACTCAATACACAGCCATCTATGTCTAAACTGCTGGCAACAAAAGTAAGTACACCCCTAAGTGAAAATGGACAAATTGTGCCCAAAGTGTCAATATTTTGTGTGGCCTTTTGTTTTCTAGCACTGTCTTAACTTTCTTGGGCAGGGAGTTCACTAGAGCTTCACAGGTTGCAGCCACTGGAATCTTCTACTATTCCTCCATGACGACATAATGGAGCTGGTGGATATTGGAGACCTCGCACTCCTCCACCTTCTGTTTGAAGATGCCCACAGATGTTCAATAGGGTTTAGGTCTGGAGACATGCTTGGCCAGTCCAGCACCTTTACCCGCAGAGGTCGCATTGGAGGTGTGTTTGGGGCCATTATAATGTTGGAATACTTTCTTGTGTATCATCTTTAGAACAGGCTTCTTTCTGGGACAACAGTCATGCAGATCAATTTCATGCAGTGTGTGGCGCATGAGCACTGATAGGCTGACCCTCCAGCCTTTTAACCTCAGGAGCAATGCTGGCAGCACTCGTACGTCTGGTTTGAAAAGACAATCTCTCAATATGACGCTGAGCATGTACACTCAACTTTGGTCGAACATTGTGAGGCCTGTTCTGAGGGAAACCTGTCTTGTTAAACCGCTGTATCGTCTTGTCCACCAGGATGCAGCTCAGTTTCAGGGTCTAAGCAATCTTCTTATAGCATAGGCCATTGTTAGGTAGAGTGACAATTTTTTTCTCAGATCCTCAGACAGTTCTTTGCCATGAGGTTCCATGTTGAACTTTCAGTGACCAGTATGAGAGCGATAACACCAAATTTAAAACGCCTGCTCCCCATTCACACCTGAGAGCCACATGACACAATTGCAAGTCACATGACACAATTGGGCACAATTTGTCCATTTTCACTAAGGGGTGTACTCACTTTTGTTGCCAGTGGTTTAGACATTGATGGCTGTGTGTTTGAGTTATTTGGAGGACAAATTATACAGGCTGTACACTGACTACTTTACATTGCATCAAAGTGTCATATCTTCATTTGTGGTCAATAAAAAATATTTAATACATTTTTTATAAAATATGGGGGTTTACTCCCCTTTTGTGAGTGCTGCTTGTGTGTGTGTGTGAATATGTGTATATCGGTAATGTGTGTGTGTATATTTTTATATAATTTTATTATATATAATTTATATATATACTGATAGACTTTACCGACAAATAGCCTAGACTTCTTCTTTGGGGTAATATGTAGGTGTGGATCTTTCAGTCTGATGCCGCTGCTCTGACCTCTGAAAGTGACAGGTTGTTCCCTTTGTCATGAATGCTTGTTATACGACCATCAAACCACCTTTGTTCTCCATATACAGTATGGGACCGTATTCCTTTTCATATGAATTCGGAATACATGAAAATATAATTTTATTGGCTAAAATGTCCCTTCATATGCCTCCAGTTTTAACAAAGATTTGTGTTTTTTTTGGAGGACATAGTGTCTGAGGGAGATGCAAGAAGCATCAGAGATTGACACACAGGCTATAATATGGACCTGTATCAAAGTATGTGGCTCAATTTCTCAATATATGTTGATGTGCATAAGGCCTAAAATATCACAATTCTAGTCAGTCCTGACCCCAATGTCATAACCTTATTGGAAATGTAATGTATTCATGTAATTTTTGGTGTGGTTCCTATGCCACGTAGAATACTTCAAAATGTATTTGGAATGAACCATACAATTATCCAGAAAAGGAACAAACTTTTATATGCCAAAGGCAGTGGTTTCACAATGCTCCTCAGCCAACCTTGGTCCCAGAAGTTCTGCATTTATTTAATTGCCCTGTTACTCCTTTTCCCACCAAAACCTTAAATGGTTTGTCTCACCTTGCTGTTTTACAGTGCCACAGCCAGCTACAAGCTCACACTTCCTGGTCAGGCTGTGGGTTGTTCTACAGCAGTGATTTGGCATATTCACTCTGCTATTTCTAGCTTATCCTGTTAAAAGGACATTAGTGCTGGAGTTTTGTAAATAGTAGTACACAAGGATACTGAGTTCTCAAAAATTAAAGCTAAATTAGGTAGCCGGTCATTAATACTCTTATTTATGATGTTCAATTTAAAACATGTAATGGCAGAGCATTTTGTATGTTATATTAATGAAATGGACCCCCTCTTCCTTAATGACTCCGTAGACATTAGCCTACTCCTTGTAAGGGGTGGAACGCTCATGTTGGAAGCATTTTGCAGACTGGTGGTCAGAATAAATAAGATTTTTCTTCTCACCAAAAGGCACACAAAGCTTCATGGTTACAGTCATGTATAGTTGCACTCAATCCTAGTGGGTTTTTTTTTCTGACACTTCGTTTGTAAAGTTTTAAACATTCCAAAATTTGCAAAACTATTTTCTGGAGCCTAAAGGAATGTGCGCTGCACCACTGATCCACCAGAAAGTCAGGTTGCACCCAAGATTTAGGCAAGATCATCCAGCTACAACAACTTGCCTCAATAAATGTAGTTCCCAGCCCGCAGCTACCGATAACTATCAGCATGGGATTTTAAAACTCTTAAAAATGTTTTGTATTTTACAAGTTAAAGGGGTTTTGCCACGATCTCATTTCATACCTCCTGCATCCAGCTCTTCAGCTCTGTGTGCTCAGAAGGGGCGTGTGTGATTTGTTTGAGCTGCATATCATGTGACCCAGGAGGATGACATCACCAGGCCTTTCCTCTCTATAGTCAAAGAAAAGTCTGTTTATGTGTTGAACTGTAAGTAGCTACATTGTAGCTCAGGGTCAAATCCCTGCAGGAACCAAACCTGTGGATTTTTTTTCTCAATACACAGACCTGATTGAGGTTTATTTTTTTTATTTTATTTGCACTGTTTGACTAATTACTAAGGAGTACAGAGAACGGGAGTAGAATGATGGCAGCTGGGGTTTGAACACTCAGTAGCTGCCTGACAGGAGAAGTGATGTCTGAGCATGTGCGACCAGGAGTGAGGAGCTCTCAGCCCTGGTCGTATCCCCTGGAGATGAGCTGCAAAACAATGGATCACTAAATGAGCTGCTAAAACAAAAACGGTGCAGAATTTTTAATAATGATGAATGGTGAAAATGTTTATTATTTAGTTTGCAAGTTTTCCACATCAATTTTACTTCGTGGCAAAACCCCTTTAAGCTTTGGATAGCCTGGTTTTATTAAGCTCTTGATGATAGTCATAATATTAGACATACATTAGGCAAAAAATTGGAAATCCCTCTTTTTAAGGCCATTATTGAAACTGACACCTGAAATAACAAACAATTAAAATGAGTGCTCACTAAAGAAAAATGGATCACTAAAGAAGCAGCTAAAACAAAAACGGTGCACAATTTTTAATAATGATGAATGGTGAAAATGTTTATTATTTAATAAACGTCAATTTTACTTCGTGGCAAAACCCCTTTAAATGTGTCTTTGTAATTCTCACAATCAAAATATATTGTGACATATCTGCTTAACTTCTACTAGAAAAAAAAATCTGATTATCTGTAATGTGAGCGGATTGAACTCCTATCTTGGACGCAGAAGCTAATTATTTGCTTACTCTCAAGTCACTTACGTAAAAGTGTTCATTTTCTGCAGTGTTTAGGAATTATTTTGAACACCAGTGATTCATATTGTGACTCATATCACCATTTTGTTGCCTGATGTGATGGCTTCTTGCTGCTTATATAACAGTGCTGTGTGTAACGGTCCTTTCATTGTGGATCCCTAGACCCTCTCATAAACTCAGACATCGTGGCAGTTCTCTTATGCTCTTCAAAACACATTTATGCCCTTGGCTGGTTAGCTGCAAAGGTAGAAGCTGGAACCAGATAGGTTTTTAAAGGGGCTGAACTGCCTTAGACTATACATCTTGAAATTGTTCCCTTCTGCATTATACTGATCACAAGAGACTGGAGTCCTGCTCAAGGGATGCAGACATTGAATACAGCTACCTTACAACTACTGATCTGTCGGCCCCAGGCCAATGCAGGCAGTTTTTCCTCTCTATTTTTACATACAGTGCTGTGGTGTTCTGTGTAAGCAATAAAAGCCGTGAATTTTGTTGTAAGTAACCGCTTTCTTTTTGATAGTAAGAGCTGAACCAATTTTGGGGTAGCTATCAGTCATGTCGTTATTCTGAAGAATTATTTATCAAATACCAAGTTATTTTAAGGTAGAATTCCATAAAGTAAGGTCAAATCTACACAGCTAAAGATTTATTTATACCCAGGACTATCAAGAACGAGGGGGCATCCTCTACGTCTTGAGGAAAGAAAGTTTCTAAATAAACATAGAAAGGGATTCTTTACTGTTAGAGCGGTGAGACTGTGGGACTCTCTGACAGAGGAAATTGTCATGGTGAATTCAGAAACAGAGTTTGGATGCATTTCTGGAGCGTGATAATATAACAAGTTATAGTGACCAGGATTCTGGAGAAGGGTCTGGATACATTTCTAGATGTAATAATATAACAAGTTATAGTGACCAGGATTCTGGAGAAGGGTCTGGATACATTTCTAGATGTAATAATATAACAAATTATAGTGACCGGGATTCTGGAGAAGGGTCTGGATACATTTCTAGATGTAATAATAGAACAAGTTATAGTGACCGGGATTCTGGAGAAGGGTCTGGATACATTTCTAGATGTAATAATATAACAAGTTATAGTGACCGGGATTCTGGAGAAGGGTCTGGATACATTTCTAGATGTAATAATATAACAAGTTATAGTGACCGGGATTCTGGAGATGGGTCTGGATACATTTCTAGATGTAATAATATAACAAGTTATAGTGACCGGGATTCTGGAGATGGGTCTGGATACATTTCTAGATGTAATAATATAACAAGTTATAGTGACCAGGATTCTGGAGAAGGGTCTGGATACATTTCTAGATGTAATAATAGAACAAGTTATAGTGACAGGGATTCTGGAGAAGGGTCTGGATAATTTCCAGATGTAATAATATAACAGTTATAGTGACCAGGATTCTGGAGAAGGTCTGGATACATTTCTAGATGTAATATATAGAACAGGTTATAGTGACCGGATTCTGGAGAGGGTCTGGTAGACATTTCTAGATGTAATAATAGAACAAGTTATAGTGACCAGGATTCTGGAGAAGGGATTCTGGATACATTTCTAGATGTAATAATAGAACAAGTTATAGTGACCAGGGATTCTGGAGAAGGGTTCTGGATACATTTCTAGATGTAATAATATACAGTTAGGCCAGTTACACGGCGTAGCCCGTAAACAATGATTGTCTGGGGACGGGAGCGCGCCGCGCTCTCCGGCCGCCCGTCCGCCTATTCACGGGGATTTGTGCGCTAGATACGGCGCACAAATCCGTCGGGAATAAGCGTGTGAACACGGCTTATAGTGACCAGGATTCTGGAGAAGGGTCTGGATACATTTCTACATATAATAATATAACAAGTTATAGTGACTGGGATTCTGGAGAAGGGTCGTTGATCCAGGGATTATTCCGATTGCCAGATTGGAGTCAGGAAGGAATTTTTTTCCTAACATGAGGAAAATTGGCTTCTACCTCATGGGGGTTTTTGCCTTCCTCTGGATCAACACTTTAGCAACACTTTAGCGAAATGGGCTGAACTGGATGGACGTATGTCTTTTTTCGGCCTGAAAAACTATGTAACTTCGGTACATAGGTGGAAATAGTTAAATGGTTTAACATTTTCTTTCTAAATCATAAGGCAGTCATTTCCCCGGTCAAGGGATAGGTTGTGTTTACCTTTGCAATCCTCTCTTTTTTTTACTTTATTACAATTTACTTCTGAAATAAAAATTGGAACAACTTTGCAGAAAAAATCATTCACACTACTTTTTTGTGTTTGCAGCACCTAAGCAACATTTTTTGTCTCTATGGTTACAGACTACAAAGGAACCCTATGTAGTCTGATCCTTTTGTCCCGCTTCCTTCTGTCAACTGTTGCTTGCTAAAGTACATGTGATTGGATCCCACAAATCATGGGATAGACAGAAAGGAGTATGACTATAATACTACAATGCGATCTTATACTTGTCTGTTACATTGTTCTACATACGTGCTGGAGATGGGAAACCATAGGAAATTTTTATTTAAGACTTTATAAAGTTTGTAAGCTTCTCTTTTTTATTTAAAGGCATAGGAACAATACAAAAATTGGCTGCAAAGGTGGACATAGATTTAAGACCGTGCTATCTTGTGTGTAATTTTTACCAATTAAAATTAATATAGTTAGATTTATTATCCAAAACGTATTGCCTCTGTTTTGCCATTAGCAAGATAACATATTCGGGTATGTTCAGAGGACGTATTGAGGCGCGTGCAGGTATGGGCCACAATACGCCTTCAGTAGCACTGTTGAAAGTACTCGCTGGCCAGCGTATATTTTCAACGCAAATCAGCTCTTCGCCTAGTATACTTTTCTTTTTCTCGGTACATAAGCACCTTAAAGAAGTGACAGGTCACTTCTTTTTACGGGTGTACATAACATGTCGAGAAATAAGATTGTAAAATCACTGTTGTCTGGGCGACGGCGGTGATTTTGATATGGAAGTAGCCTCAAAGGGGCTATTCTGTCCTTGTGGGGGTCCAAATTAGCTTAAAAATAACAAAGGGTGCACCGAGAAAGAGATTACAACATGCCTTGATGATGTAAAAACACTTTCTGCCTTTAGTCACGAAATGGCAGCTTTTTGTACTTTTGCAAATTAGTAGATAAGAAGCATCACATGTAACTGGCCGTGAGGGTCTATTGGTACATCCTTATCTACAGACCACTCCTCACAGCTCAGGAATGTCACAGGGTGTAACTAGAGCAGAAGAGCCATCTTGGATTACATGACGATCTCTACAAACTACTGCAGGCAGCCATTTTGTTAACACATTAGTGACAAGAGATATACAGACAGCTTTTACATGCTGTATTACATAGGTATGTGCCCACTATATGTATGTATGTATGTGAGGTATATGCTAACCAATACATTAAAATGGAGACACAAAGGATTATATATATATATATATATATATATATATATATATATATATATATATATATATATATATATTTATATATTATATACCTTTATTCCCATCCACAACAATTTCACACAGCAAACAATGAGTGATTTGCAGGGTATACTTTGGTGCAGGTACGCCCCACAAAAAAAGTTACATGGACATACCCTTCTACTTTTGATTATAAATATTTACTATAAAGCTGCTTAAGCGTATGTTCACACAACGTTTTCTTCATGCAGATCACATTTTTTAATTCACAGGAATACCACGTAGAGTCTGCCTCCCATTCTTTCAAAGAGAATTCATGCCGCAGTTCACGCTGTGAACTATGGTGCAGATTTTTTTCATTGCAAATTTAAAAACCTATTGGATCCTATGTCCGGTAGCCAAGACATGGATTAACCCTACTAAATGGAAAATTTGTTGTGTGAACATAGTTGATTTCTTCCTCATAACAATACGGTCTATGATACCCATCATATATTTCTTTCGCTGTTCTACAGATATCACAATTACTTGCTACTTCTAAGTTTTCGTCTCGCTGTAGGCAGCTCAGCTTCTTTCATGTAGGCAATTACACTATTATCCTCTGTCTGCTTATTCTGTCTTGCAGACTGTCAGTGCTACTGTAAGAACACTTGAATTATATATTTGCCACCACAGTATCTTAAAAGTGTCATCTGTCAAAGTGTTCTGAGCTGTGGAGATGATCTGATTCTAGATAAACTACAAAATCTACAAAGAAGATTAATTCATCTGGGAATTTAAAGAGCCGGTAAACCAGGAAACCCAAAGACAAGTTGGGGTTATGTGAGAAAAAGGCAATGACTGACAAAATATGGACGACATCAAAAACATCCGTTTTCAACTTTCCTAGTTTAACCTATTTGAGGAGACTAAAGGAAATGAAAATATAACATGTAGAAGATGAAGGGAAAGAAAGGGAACAAGCAGTTGGGAAGGCTCTACCTATTTAATTCCGTTTCTTAAATAACGCTTATTCTACCGTGTTGAACATAGAGTTGAAGCCCTGTTGGGTACAGCAGATAATTTAAAGGGGTTATCTCACTACGTTGATTCATCTTACCTCAGTCCTGTTTTCTTGGTTTCACTTTGAATTCAGGGGCGTGTTTACTGGCTTCTACTAGGCGGCAGTAGAAGCCAGGACTGTAGCTATAGCGACCAGTGCTGGCAGCCTATCAGGAGAGAGTAAACGGGTCTGTGGCTATACCGACCTGTGAAGCTGATGCAGCCCATACAAGAGGGGATATCTAGGAATAGGTAGGACAATGTTAATGGACATATATTGCAAAGTGACTTGTTTTTGCTAAATCTTTAACATAAAAAGCAATCCTTGTAGTGATACAACCCCTTTAAGTAAAGACAAAGGCCAATTCATGCACTTCCGATTTCCTGTCTGGAAAAAGGCTGGTGATTGGTCACAAGATTTTCCCGCGATCACCAGCAAGATTCACGTAATCATCCTGAGCTGAAACCAAAGCGCATCACTCCTATCTAAGACAAACACAGCAAAGCCACTTTCATTGGAACTTAAATGACCTTTTAGTATGTATAGGACTATTTTGTTCTAAATCCCAGTGGGCAAGATTTCATGTGCTAAGCTGTAGATGGGTTATATTTTTGGATAATTTAGACTGATTAGTTAGTTGAAGACAGCTACAATCACCTTATCTATGTTAATTTATTAAGTTATCTGTCTCATCTGAATAATACTTTATTCAGGTCGGCTACTAAATCCTCAGATGATCAAATGATGATGTTAAAGGGAAGGAACAGTGACCACTTTAGGCTAAACATAGTATTACATAGTATTACATGTTAAAATGGAACAAATGACCATGTAATCTAGGGTTGTGTCAGAGCAGTGAGCCAGTGCTCTGGAGAGTAAACAAGTAAACATCAGCTTTTTATAACAGCTCTCTACTCTGCCTTATGGAAGTGGAACTATCCCTTCCAGAGGATCTTATGAGGTAATAGAAGACTAAAATATAGACACCCTCTCAAATATGTTTAATTAGGGAAATGAAAGTATTTCACCTATAATTCAGCTTTAAGAAAAAGCACTGGCCCTGTAAGACAGGACTGAAGTTGGGCTAGCATGATGGATCACTATGTTGACAGCTTTGTGAAACTTCCTGCTTCTGAGCTGTGAGAGTCCACTGTGCTGCAGGGAGCCTGTAAGTCTGTACCATCTGCACACTTGGAAGCTCTGTGCTACTATCTAGTGGGATATGGATGCCTGTGTGCTATTGATGAGGTTGAGAGCAACAGGTACACCTTATCAGACATATTTCCTCACTGTGCCCTGCCTGCTGCAGTGTATATACAGTGAAAGACTTAGGGCAACATGTTAGAAAAGAGGCATCGCCACGCCAGTTTTAAGGTGCAATAAATGAGTGTATAGTACGCCTGAATGAATGAACCTGTCAAATCTGGTGTGTGGTATACCTTGCATAGTAAAATTGATGTGCCTAATCTAGGTGCATAGCATATCATTGCTAGCATATTTGATATGCCTACTTTTGGCTTATTCAAATGTGTCATGCCTGGCGTATAATTCACCTACTTTTGGTGTAGTACGGTCCATTTATATAGAGAATAGGGTGTCAACGGTTTTTGGGCGCAAATACACCAAAAAAATGTTGCAGGCCTAATAGGACATATCGTAATCCTGTAGCTGTGTCCTCAGCTCCCCCTGCATAATTGGCATCTTCCACAAAAGGAACTTTACCAGATTGTGATCTCTGTCGGACAAAACTAAATTAACACTTGTTTTCCTATGATATTGAAGGAAATCATCTGGTTTGCTAATGACATGTATTTGTGAAAAGTGTTATAATTTCATCTACTATAATTTTTTGTGCGTTTGTGTGGTGGTTATAGGTACTTTTTAAACTTTAAACCCCTATATAATATTCATGTGCCCTTTTAAGAGTTTTTAGCATATGGTTTATCCAGTTAGGCCAATCCTTTTAAAAGGACCACGGCTGGAAGGTGTTTGAAAGGAGAAGCAATCAAGTATCCCACCTCTCCATACTAAAGTAGCCGAGCCCAACTTCCATTGAAATGAATGGGAGAATTCCAACCACCTCTCTATTCTCAATGGAGACTTTTGGGGGCCCATTCTCAAGATGACCCACACTTATCTAGGATTCATCACCTATCCAGTGGATAAGTGAAAAATGCTTTAGAATGGAATACACCTCTAATCAATGAATTTTTTCCTAATGATGACTGGTGTAACTGTTCTGAAGCCAATTTATGTACCATAAATTATTTCTCTGTACAGTGATCTGTAGAGTAATAAGTACTTAAGTGCTAGTTAACCGTGCACTCTGCACCCCTTACAAACCAGTATGTATATGTAAAATGGCTGATTGGAAAATGGAATAAAGCTGCTTGGGATACGTTATTCAATTAGTCGTGTAACTAATCAATATTATTGTCCATTACTACAATAATTGACTGTCAAAGCCTCTGGGTACAGGGAAGAAGATGACGATCATTGAAGTTGAGTTAGATTGCTTAGTAGCATTAATTGCTTGTCATTGACCCCAAGAGAGTAGGCTTTTATCAGAAACCGCCTGTATGTTTGGGTTAAACTCGGCTAAATATAGAGCTAACAGATGGAGAAGAAAATACACAAAGGAAAATAATAAGGGTTATAATAAGGGTTGTGGGGCAAGTAAGCCAAACTTCTGACTCTATTTTAGCACACTCTGACTGCTTCATAAATGGATCATGTATAATAACCAGTAAGAACAAAATGAATTTCAAAACTGTACCATTAGGCTATTTTGTTATATAGAGTCCCATATGGTATGGTGGCACAATTTATAAACTTTCCTAAATTTTCCTATGCCTTTTATATATAATTATACAATAACAACTATGTCATATTTGTATTTTGACGTTAAAGTTGGTCTATATCTACCAGCTTGGACCTCGACGCCATCCAAAACTGATTGCATGACTCTACAGCGCTGAAAATCATGACACACAAACTAATGATACACGAGTGACTTTATGATGTTTATAACAAATGCCAATCTTGACTGTAGTCATTTTAGATGATTTTGTATGCAGTAAGTCACCGATGCCAAAATATGTGTGCAATGGACCCTGTACGATGGCATATGCAGTCCACATAGCTGCTATATGGTACTATGTCAAATATAGCAGCACTCTGTTCGGGCATTATTCTCCTCTAGAAGCAGTATTTTTAGTGGAGAATACCTTCTTAATATGACCAATGCAGCATGCAATGATATATGCTATCCTTCATATGAAATCAAAGGCATTTAGAGGCACAGTACATGCCTATAGACCACAATAGGTGCTATATTACATCTTTATAGCTGTAAAGCCTTGAAAGCCTAACTGTAACCAGTATATTTACTATTTTGCCATAGGCAAACTTAAACTCTATCAGTTCTCTATCTATAAAACACTAAAATGTAACTTTTATTATGTATAACTCTTAACCTCTATACACACTATTTGAAAACCTGATTTCTAACCTCACCATTTAACCCTTTCTACTTCTGAAGGAAGGAATAGCTCCTTTTCCATTATCAAGTCTGGTGGAACCCCACCTACCAACAGGAAAGCCTTATATATACAGCAATTTACTAACTCCAGTAAGGGATCCCAAGCCTCCTACTTGGGCAATCGTCCCTAATCTAACAGACACAAGACAAATATGGCCCTCTTGTGACACCCTCTGCAGCGGGTGGCACTTGTAGACAGAGGTGAGAAATCACAATTTAAAACGTCATGCCTGACCTCCCCAACATGTTTCACCAGCTGAACTGGCTTCATCAGGGGTTAGAGGTCCGGTTTAGAAAGGGTTAAATAGTGAGGTTAGAAATCAGGTTTTTATATAGTGTGTATAGAGGTTAAGAGTTATACATAATAAAAGTTACGTTTTAGTGTTTTATAGATAGAGAACTGATAGAGTTTAAGTTTGCCTATGGCAAAATAGTAAAGATAGTGATCAGAAGTCACTCTCTGTTCTCTTGTGAGAGTCCCATTTTTTGGGGAGACTATTTAACTGTAACCAGAGCACACAACCGCTTACTGAAAACCCATGGCTTACCGTAGGTCCAGGTCTGTTTGTAAACTATAACCTGTTCAGTGCCATGTGCTTATTTTTTGGGGGCGTGTTTTTAATTGCAATGACTGCAAAAATTTGCCTTTGCAATTATTTACTCTTAGCTGATGCATATTACCATTGATGCTCTTTGATTAATTAATAATACTGTAAATGTCAACTAATGTGATTTTGGTTTCTTATCTTGTAGGTTCCAGAACTATCAGTGAGGAAGATTCCCTGGAATTACAGCTCCCAACTCAAATTTATGTATGGCTTGGTTAAAGTTGCGGCCACTTGCACCAGCTTTTCTTCACTTCGGACTTGTGACTTTCGTCTTGCTTCTTCAAAGTCTTCAGGTTCATGCTGTTTCTACAGGACACCCGCAAAGCAGTACACACAAAAACAACACCTGCACTGGTTCCTTTGAGTGTAAAGCAGGTGTTATTTTGCCAATATGGTACCCAGAAAACCCTTCACTGGGAGATAAAATTGCCAGAGTTATTGTGTACTTTGTGGCAATGATCTATATGTTTCTTGGCGTGTCCATCATTGCAGACCGTTTTATGGCATCTATAGAGGTCATAACATCACAAGAACGCGAAATCATAATTAAGAAACCTAATGGTGAGACGTCCACTACGACTATTCGAGTATGGAATGAAACTGTTTCCAATTTAACCCTCATGGCTCTTGGTTCTTCTGCCCCTGAAATTCTTTTGTCGTTGATTGAGGTATGTGGTCATAACTTTCTTGCTGGAGATCTTGGTCCATCAACCATTGTTGGGAGTGCGGCATTTAACATGTTTATCATTATTGCTATTTGTGTCTATGTCATACCTGATGGTGAAGTTCGGAAGATCAAGCACCTTCGAGTGTTTTTTGTGACGGCAGCATGGAGCATCTTTGCTTACATATGGTTATATATGATTCTGGCGGTGTTCACCCCCGGAGTGGTGCAAGTCTGGGGAGGTTTGCTCACGTTGTTCTGTTTTCCGGTGTGTGTCGTCCTTGCCTGGGTGGCAGACCGGCGACTTCTTTTTTACAAGTATATGCACAAAAAGTATCGGACTGACAAACACAGGGGAATTATGATTGAAACCGAGGCAGAGCACCCAAAAGGGATTGAAATGGATGGCAAAGTCATGAATTCTCATTTTCTCGATGGAAATCTCTTAAACTTGGATGGAAAAGAAGTAGATGAATCTCGCAGAGACATGATAAGAATCCTTAAGGATTTAAAGCAAAAGCACCCAGAGAAGGATTTAGATCAGTTAGTTGAAATGGCAAACTATTATGCCTTGTCACATCAACAGAAAAGCAGAGCATTTTACCGAATACAAGCCACCAGAATGATGACTGGGGCAGGTAACATCCTAAAGAAGCATGCTGCCGAGCAGTCGAAGAGATGCACCAGCTTGCAGGACATATGCTTGGATGAGTCGGAAGAGTTTGTGTCTAAGATCTATTTTGATCCATGCTACTATCAATGCCTTGAAAACTGCGGTGCCGTCTTGTTGACCGTTGTCAGAAAAGGTGGCGATATCTCCAAGACTATGCTGGTGGACTACAAAACAGAGGATGGTTCTGCCAATGCAGGGGCTGACTATGAGTTCACAGAGGGAACCTTAGTTTTCAAATCTGGAGAAACACAAAAGGAGTTCTCAGTTGGCATTATCGATGATGACATCTTTGAAGAAGATGAACATTTCTTTGTGAGACTCGGTAACATACGAATAGTTGATGCTCCAGA
The DNA here is from genome assembly GCA_025379985.1 of Phyllomedusa bahiana. Lineage (NCBI taxonomy): Eukaryota > Metazoa > Chordata > Amphibia > Anura > Hylidae > Phyllomedusa > Phyllomedusa bahiana. The sequence continues at coordinate 52,659 of JAODAL010005143.1, read as the reverse complement.
GCCAGTGGAGCCCAATACATTTAGCTACCCAAAAGCAGTTTTGGTGTCTCCCTATGTGGCCTCAGTTACTATACTGGATGATGATCATGCTGGGATTTTTACATTTGAATGTGATATCATACGTGTTAGTGAAAGCATTGGCGTGATGGAAGTTAAAGTTCTTAGGACATCAGGAGCTCGGGGCACGGTCATTGTCCCTTTTCGGACAATTGAAGGCACTGCAAAAGGTGGTGGAGAGGATTTTGAAGATACATATGGTGAATTGGAATTCAAGAATGATGAAACTGTGTAAGTAATATGTTTATTTCATATATTGCTTAGTACATTTCTATATTGGTTGTACAAATATAAAGCTATGATGCTTGTTTTCCAAAGGAAAGCAGATTTATGGTGCCCTAACTACTGGTCATGTGAAATACTTACTTACATAAAACTGTATTTTATGAAAAAACTTTGTTTTAGAAACAGCTGGACTTGAGGAGAAGTATCTACTTCTTTCTGCCCAATTTGGCTTGAATGACCGGTTTCTCCATGCAGATACCTGCCAATCAAATTTAGCTGAGAGAGAGCCGCCCACTGAACACTTTCCCCCATATCCAACTCTTTCTAAGACTGTTTCTCTGAGAAAAACAAAGTTCATTGTAGTAAGTGACTGTCAGTAAGCTTATAGTGCCATCACTACAGGCTGCATAAAAACACTGGTAGGTTCCCATTAATTCTCTGAACGAAAAGTAATTAGAATTTAAAAAATAAAAATGATGCATAATATCTCATTCTATATGGTGCTGGTCAAAAAGTCTATGATTCAAATATGTTTACATGTATATTATGGGTATATCTGTCAGGAAATAGTGTTTGATAATGGGATCATTGCCAAAAAGACATTAAAGGGGTTTTGCCACGATCTCATTTCATACCTCCTGCATCCAGCTCTTCAGCTCTGTGTGCTCAGAAGGGGGCGTGTGTGATTTGTGTGAATTGCATATCATGTGACCCAGCAGGATGACATCCCCAGGCCTTTCCTCTCTCTAGTCAAAGAAAGGTCCATATATGTAAAGTATTGTGAGTAGCTGAGAGGTAAAGTTTTTGTCTCCAGGCACAAGGGTCCTAGGTTCAAATCCCAGCAGGAACCAAACCTGTGTTTTTTTTTCTCTTGTACCTAGCTCATTGAGGTTTCTTTTTTATTTATTTGCACTGTTTGACTAATTACTAAGGATAACAGAGAATGGGAGTAGATTAACAGCACCTGGGGTTGAAAATAGTGTCAAAAAGATGGGAAAATATAAATAGCCCAAAAAAGAGTATATTATAGTCAAAAAGCAAAATGATTCACTGGAAAAGACCATAAAACTTAACTTTTACTTAGTTAATTAAAAGGAGTAAAAGAAACTCCAGATTACAATTAAACATCCCAAACTGTCCCTATAGAGGAACCTACAGAAGAAAGCTACCTAACCAAGGGTGTGGGATAGTCGCCCCGATAAGGACGGACCCACCAGGAACCTAAGGGGATAATCCCTATTCAAGCCCTATACACAGGACAAAAAATCCTGTGCAAAAGATACAAAATTAAAGCAAAGAAAGGCCCCTTATACCCAACACCAAGCAATATACAAGAAGCAACAAAGCTCAAATCACAATAGTGCCCGCTATATACAAAACGCAAAGGCACTAGTCATAATATTTATGCCCAACGCGTTTCATACCCCGATGTATAGGGTCTCATCAGGGTCAGAAAAGAGGACATAGGCCTCCAAATAAATTCAAACTGTTTTAGTATAATCCAAAACACAGGTTATATACCATATACAGCTCATTAGTTGCATAGGCGGTAGCATGTGGTGAGTACAACGCTGTTTGTGCAAGTACATATAAAACAATGGAGATCTTACTCATCAAATGCGGTCAAAAAGACCTCCATGTACCGCAGCTCTGCTGGCAAGATATTGTCATTTACTTACAGTTAGGCTGACAATAGTTCTGGTATCATAATAGGACAAATGGATTACCACATTAAAGCCAGCCGTTGAATACTGCCTCAAGCAGAGTATAGCTTCATTCGTTCGGCGTTTACAGAGCTCCAATTCATAGAGCTACCTGTGGCCAAGAGCGGAGTGCCGCTTCTCAGCGCGCGGCTTCAGTCAATCTGAGCGCGCCTTCTGTTCGGCGTCCTGGGGTTGAAAACTCAGTTGCTGCCTGAGAGGAGAGGTGATGTCTGAGCATGTGCGACCAGGACTGAGGACCTCAATGGAGGTCACTAAAGAAGCAACTAAAACAAAAACGGTACAGAATTTTTAATAATAATGAATGGTGAAAATGTTTGTTATTTCATTTGCAAGCTTCCCACATCAATTTTACTTCGTGGCAAAGCCCCTTTAATTTCAGAAATTGTGTTGCCCTTTACAATGTTAATTTTGCATTATTGCATTGGATTCAGGCTACAACGGGAAAGCATGTGTAAGGTGATTCAAATCTGGATTACTTCTCAGTTTCTGCATTCAATCATGTTTAATATAAAAATTAATGGTTAACAGTAGTGCAATATTCCACCTTGTGCATAATATTTTAGCTGGGAGCAAAGATCCGCACTTGGCTATGATTGAATAAGGGGCTTTCTAGGACAGATAGGACATTTTGCTCCACAAATTCGCAAGTTTCCTTTAGTGAACTGTAATCTTTATTTTATACTAAAATAATCTCAATGACTTTTCTTGACTTTAGTAATCATAATGCATAAAAGGTGCACAGAAAGCAACTCTGCCACTTCTATACTTACTTATATTTCCCCTGTTCATATACACAGATCAGTCATAACAATAATTCTGTCAGGTGAAGTGAAGAACATTGATTATCTTGTGACAACGGCACCTGTCAGGGGTGGGATATATTAGGCAGCAAAGGAACAGTCCGTTCTTGAAGTTGATGTGTTTAAAGCAGGAAAGATGGCAAAACGTAAATATGACTAGGTCAGAACATCTCCGATATGCCAAGTCTTGTGAAGTGTTCCTAGTACGCAGATGGTCGGCATCTATTAAAAGTGGTCCAAGGAAGGATAACTGGTGACCGCGTCATGGGCCCACAAGGACCATAATGCAAGAATTAAAAGCTATCCCATGAAGTCTGATCTTGCCCAATAGCTTGTCGCACAAATTGTCTTAATCGTAATGACAGCTGTGATTGGTTTCTGAACACATAGTGCCTCACAGCCTGCTGTGTAGGAGGCTATATAGCCACAGACTGGTCAGAGTTTCCATGCTGACTATAGTTCACCTCTGAAAGTACCTACAAAAGGAGGAAGGTGAGCATGAGACTGGATCATAGAGCTATGGAAAAAGTGGCCCGGTGAATTAAATTTTCTTTTACAATTTTTTGGATGGCCTGGTGTGTGCGCGTCACTTACCTGGGAAAGAGATAGTAGCAGTATGCACTATTGGAAGAAGTCAAGCCAACAGGAGTATGATGCTTTGGGCAATGCTCTCCTTAGAATCCATGGGTCCTGACATTCATGTAGATGTTACTTTGACACATACCATCTGCCTAAACATTATTGTAGACCAAATTGCCCCTTCACGGCAGCAGTATTCGCTAATAGCAGTGACCTCTCTCCGCAGGATAATGTCCCCTAACCAACACCAATATAGAAATACTACCAAATAAAAATCAAAATTACATATATACAAAACCTTTATTAGTATCAAAATTTATAATAAAAACACAAAAATACAACGACCAAATACATATAGCTAAAAATGGTGGTGCCACAAAGATACAACCCCACACTAGGTGGTATACATAAGGTGCATAAGGTACATAAGGTCTTTCTGTGCCTCCCCTGGGTGGGTATGTGCTCTTATTATGAGTGACTATATGGTGACATATCATTGATTTTTGTATACCTATATGTGTATTTTACTATATACTATGTTATTTATTTAATATGATTATGTACGTTATGTATACCACCTAGTGTGGGGTTGTATCTTTGTGGCACCACCATTTTTAGCTTTATGTATTTGGTCGTATTTTTGTGTTTTTATTATATATTTTGATACTAATAAAGGTTTTGTATATATGTAATTTAGATTTTTCTTTGGGTAGCATTTCTATATTGGTGTTGGTTAGGTTTTTTGGTTTACTACCAGTGTTTATTATCATTTTTGATATATTGGCGTTTTTTTGTTGTAGGATAATGTCCCCTGCCACACTGCAAAAAACTGTTGAGGAAAGGTTTGAGAGAGACATGACAGAGGTCAAAGTGTTGACTTGGCCTCCAAATTCCCTTTAAGAATCTTCTGCTAAAGTCTTGGTGCCCAGTACCTTGGGACACCTTCAGAGATCTTGTGGTGTCTATGCCTTAAGACTTTGGAGCTCTTTTGGTGGCACAAAGGGGCCAACGTAATATTAGACACTTGATATTAAGGTTATGGTTTTCTAGTTTATATATTAAGAGGTGATAAAGCATTAAAAGAACATAGCTGCTTTCTTTCTAAAACCATACCACACGTGTTTGTGGGTTATGTCTGGTACTATTGGTCAGGCTTATTCACTCCAACAGAGCTCAGCTGCAATACCCTACATACATGGGTACAGTTCCTTTGGAACAAAGCAGCCATGTGTTTCTAATCCTGGTCTATACCTTTAACATAACTTATGCAACCACTTCTTCACACCTAGATAAGTATGATGAGATGCAAAACAGTCACTGATTGTCGTGCTCTCACCATATAGCAGTATGAAGGACTGATCCTACGTTTAGGAATTGGTGGTAGGGTACTACAGTTGAAACCAGAAGTTTACATATACTATATAAAAAGACACATAGGCAGGGGGAGAAAAACTGGGAGAATCGCTTGTTGAGAAAGATCTGGGTGTTCTTGTAGATTATATACTACAGAACAGCATGCAATGTCAATCGGCTGCCTCTAAGGCTAGCAAGATATTGGCATGTATTAAAAGAGGCATGGACTCGCGGGATAAAGATGTAATTTTACCGCTGTATTAAGCATTGGTGCGGCCTCATTTGGGATATGCTGTTCAGTTTTGGGCTCCAGTTTATAGAAAAGATGCAATGGAGCTAGAGAGAGTGCAAAGACGAGCAACCAAACTTATGAGGGGAATGGAGCATCTTCGTTATGAGGAGAGGTTAGCAGAATTGAACTTATTTAGTCTTGAGAAAAGACGGCTCCGGGGGACATGATTAATTTGTATAAGTATATAAATGGTCCCTATAAAAAGTATGGGGAAAAGTTATTTCATATAAAGCCCCCTCAAAAGACAAGCGGACATTCCCTTCAGCTAGAGAAAAAATGATTCAATCTCCAGAGGAGAAAAGCGTTCTTCACTGTGAGAACTGTAAGGATATGTTCACACGGCTTATTGCAGCGCGTATAGTACGCACCACAATGCACTGGGTGTTTTGGAACCACACGCTGATCAGTGCGTAATTCCAAAGCACGGGATGAGAGCTATGAATTACCGTAATTGCGGCGTGCATTTCGCTGCGTATAAATCGCAATATGCTGCGAAATGCACGTGCAATTAGGCGCACAAAGACGCCGTGTGAACATACCCTTAATCTGTGAAATAGCTGCCTGAGGAGCTGGTCACAGCAGGAACAGTTGCAAGTTTCAAGAAAGGCTTAGATAGCTACCTGAAACTAAAGAATATTAATACGTATGTAGCTATGTACAATTCTGGATCCTGGCTGGTGGAGGCTCTGGGGTCAGAGATGGGGTCTCCCCTGGAGCAGATTGGTTCTTGCCTTGTGGGTTTCAGGGCATTCACCAGTGGGGAGGCTGGGCTTGAACTCCTGGTCTCCCTCTCTTCACCCACAATTTCCACACCCTTGGTTGAAAATGATGGACGCGTGTCTTTTTTCAACTGTGCCAACTACGTTACTATGTTTTTCCTATCTGACATGAAATCAGAATAAGCCTTACGCGTTTTAGCACGCTCATCTCTGAGACACAGAATCCATCTCCTTCCTGAGTGATATGATGGCTGGACATTCCCATATTGTTTGTACTTATATACAAATAATTGTTTGTACAGATGAATGGGGCACCTTCAGGTATCTGGAAATTTCACCCAAGGATGATCCAGACTTATGCAAGTCCACAATTCTCTTCCTGATATCTTGGCTGATTTCTTTAGACTTTCCATGATGTTACACACATAAGCAGTGTGTTTCTGTTGTGCAATACATCCTCAGATGTGTCTCTAATTAACTTTGATGTTGCTAATAAACCTATCAGAAGCTTCCAAAGAGATGGCATCATTATATGGTCTGTCCCAAATTGTTTAAAGGCATAGTAATCCTAGTGTATGGAAACTGTTGACTTTGCAGAAAGTGATAAAAATGGCTTAAAAATTCTCCCTTTCATTATTCCGGCATTTGGCAAATATAAATCATTTTGGTTCCTAATTGACCCAAAACGGGGAAGGTTTATTCTGATTTCCTGTCAGATAGTGAGAAAGACCTGCATGTGTGTCTTTTTATATAGTGTATGGAAACTTCTGATTTCAACTGTAAATATCTAAGGAAGGTTGGTGTCTTCTTGGGTCTCTTGTCTTTGAAAGTCATGGTGGATTAGACTTTTGGTTTATCAGGTCTTCAGTCGGTCTTTATGACCCCCTCAGTGACATCTTATAACGACCAATCTTGAGGTCCCCCTACATCTCTGGTCTTATGACAAATAACACTGTTATGTGATCCTGGGCCATTGGCAATCAATAGGTGATTGAGAAAAATGTGCCTTTCTGGAATCTGCTCTATGAAGTATTTAGCTGATTATGTTATCTCATTAAGGAATTTGAATGTATTGTGTGTGTTTATTTAGTAAGAGAGTACACTGACCGGTCTTTAATTAGTTATGTGCTTTCGGTTCAAGTAAATGTGTGATTAGCCGTCCTGGGTCACTGCACATATATCTCAATAAATACTATATTAGAGCTTAATATGCAGCCTTAGGCTGGTTTTAGAAATTCATAATACAGCCACATTTTAATCTGGTTTGTTTTATGTTTGCAAGACCAAGAATCCACAGAGTTCTACTGAACTGACCTTAGATTTTGACAGAACCCTATGGTGATCTTAGTTAGAGCCCAGGTACTGCACTCATAAGATGAACATTAAAATACTACTGGATTATGTGACAATATGGGGGATACTGATATTTCTGAAACGCTCTGACTTAATATTGTACAATACCAGTTTGGTAGATTGCTATACATTGTTTTGAACATTATAGGGCCATTGTATGTTGAAATCGCAACTCTATGGATAACTGGTTCCGATGCCCCAAAATGTCACCCGACATAATACAAAAACTCCGAAGATAACTAATCCAGATAAAGCAAGTCCTTACATATAACATAGAGAGCTGCTTGAAATCAATTTTTTACTTTGAGAAATTGAGCTTCTTTGGGTCATGTACTTCATACACAATGTATCAGAAAAAAAGGGTCCCTCACCTGGAATATGCAAAGATCAGTACAGGACATGTAGTACTGTGCTGTAGAGAGGAGCTACTAGAACAGCAATCACTGCATGCACCTCACTAATACATGTAAGAAGCAGTACAGAACATGTAGTACCGCACTGTGCTGTAGAGAGACGCTAGTAGACCGCCAATCACTGCTTGCACCTCACTAATACATGTAAGAGCAGGACAGGACATGTAGTACTGCACTGTACTGTAGAGATGCGCAACTAGACCTCCAATCACTGCATGTAAGAGCAGCACAGGACATGTAGTACCACACTGTACTGTAGAGAGGCGCTACTAGACCCCCAATCACTGCATGCACCTCATTAATACATGTAAGAGCAGTACAGGACATGTAGTACTGCTCTGTACTGTAGAGAGGCGCTACTAGACCTCCAATCACTGCATGCACCTCACTAATACATGTAAGAGCAGTACAGGACATGTAGTACCACTCTGTATTGTAGAGAGGCGCTACTAGACCTCCAATCACTGCATGCACCTCACTAATACATGTAAGAGCAGTACAGGACATGTAGTACTGTACTGTAGAGAAGCGCTACTAGAACAGTAATTACTTCATGGACCTCACTAATACAGGGGTTTATAAGTAAAGTATCCATGACAATCATATTCAACATACAATGTCCTGGGAAAGATTTATTGTATGTTGAAAGCATTGTATCCTGAGACCATAGTAACTTGTGGGACCACTGTATTTGTAACAGTGTGGGCCATAGGCGCAGGTGACTATCATGTGGGTGGCTTTGCGATAGCTGACTAGTATGTGCCCAGCTTAAACATTGCTGTTGTTTCTCTTCCCTAATACACATTAGTAATTGCCTCGTTTCAAGACAAACTAAATATTGAACACCGAGCATTGCCAAAAAAGCCGGTCGTGCCTGCCAGAAGCAGCTAAATGATGTCTAGAGTGAAGGCTTTGATTAGGATTCATCAGAGCATTCAGTGTATAATCTATCATTTGGATCAGTCGCATCTTTTGGAAAAGAAAAGTTCAGATCTTAATGAAACTTGTCATCCCTCTAACCCCTTTGGTTACATTCTACTTTGTGCATTTTTATGTGTCTGGCTGAAGAAGGGCCTTGGCTTTCTCCAACATTGTATATATCATTCTCATGCAAACACATATTACTATTTTATATTGTTATGGACCGGATGCCAAGTACTTTGTCAGATTTGGATGTAACATTGGAGAATGTTCTAACCTTGTGTTTAACGAACACCATCTATTTCTATAATATACTGCCCTACTGCAAAGTAGATATAGTATATTTAAAGCATACTTGCCAATAGACTCTGTGAGCTTCAAAAAACCCACAGCAGACCCAACATGTAACTGAAACCGCAGCATAAGTAGCAATAATAAAGGGGTGTTCCCTTTGTAAACATTGATAGCATATGCCGTCAATGGGTGGTAGGTGTAAGTGCCACCTCTGGGACCCATAGCTATTTTGAGAATGGGCCCACTAAAGTCTCTGCTGTGCCTTCAAAGAGGTGGTCGAAACTGCAATATTCATTTCAATGGGAGTTACAATTGGTTCAAGCAATAAATGTAACATGGCAAAAAAATAATTGCAAAATATTCCACTTTACTAGTATCAAAAAAGCTCTAGATTACAATTTACAGCCATTCGGCTTATATCTAATTAATTTTTATAAAGATCAAACCTTGGGGTACGCTCATCCTTAGATAGAAGGTGACCTCTTAAATGTCCATATGAGGTTACTTTCTATTTAAGGGTGAGCATATCCCAAGGTTTGATCTTTATACAAAGAAATTGGATATAAGCTGAATGGCTGTATATTGTATTATATACTTTTTTGATACTAGTAAAGTGGAAAATTTTGCAATAATTTTTTTGTCATGTTACATTTATTGCTTGGACTTCATAGAGGGCTTTTAGGTGACCTCTTTACATAGTGCGGGAGTTACTCTGAACAAGGTTAAACTGATAATTTTATTGATTAGAGTTTCAATTTGTTGGAACTCCCATTGAAATAAATGGGACCGTTCCAGGCACCTCACCGTTCTCAACAGAGACTATATGGGACCTATTCTTAAGATGTTATAGATGCGGGTCCCAGAGGTGGAACCCACACTTATCACACATTAATGACATATCCTATTAATATTGGGGTACAGGTGAAGACTGCACTTGCCTTGTTGAATAAAATTCATGTGTGCCTCACCATAGAAACGATACTACATCCCCGCTGATCCAGTGGGAGGCCGCTAAGTGTGTTATCCGGGGCGTCTTGATCAGGCATGGCTCGAGGTTGAAGAGAGACAGGGCGTCCAAACTGAAATCGGCCTTATCAAGGGTCTCCATGCTGGAGCTCCAACACAAACAGGCTCTGGCAGTGGACACCCTGCGAGATCTATTAGCAGCTAGGCTGGAGGTGAAGCGGTTACTGGAAGCTTCGTGGAAACGATTTCTCCAGGTCGGCCGTAGTCGCTTATATGAGTATAGTGATAAATGCGGACGGATGCTAGCGAGAACATTGCGGCAACGCATATCTACAATGCACATACCCCAGATCAGGTCTGCGGACGGCTCCATGGCACACACGACGGAAGAGATAGGGAAAACTTTTCACGCCTTTTATTCTAAACTGTATAATCTCCAACAACAACCCCCTTCCTCCGCGGGGCCAGCTTTCCCCACTCCTCCTCCGAGTTTACCTGATGGAACTGATCTTTTACAGTTTGAATCCCAGTTTACAGACTCAGAACTTTGCTCTGTCATCCGGAGTTTACCGAGTGGGAAAAGCCCGGGTCCCGACGGATTCACAGACAAATTTTATAAGACCTTCAGGGGCGAATTGGCACCTTTGTTACTCCGTGCCTTTAATCATGTGTCACAAGATAGCCCGTTCCCTGCCTCTGCGATGTTGGCCCATATTGCTCTGATACCCAAACCGGGTAAGGACCCCTCAATTTGCAATAACTACCGCCCAATATCTTTATTAAACGTGGATATTAAGATGTACGCTAAACTCTTGGCGAACAGACTTAACACGGTGCTTCCGGATCTTGTGCACCCGGACCAGGTGGGCTTTGTCCCGGGACAACACTCTGAAAACTCTGGATATCATACACCATGCCCAAACTCGCAAGATCCCTTTAATGATCCTATCCCTGGACGCCGAAAAAGCCTTCGATAGGATCTCTTGGGCGTCCCTGGCCGCTACTCTTCGGCGTCTAGGGATGGGACCTATTTTTACTTCTAAAGTTTTGGCCCTCTACCATACTCCCTCCGCCAAGCTGAAAATTAATGGCACCCTATCAGACTCTTTTCTGATCGCGAACGGTACAAGGCAAGGCTGCCCTTTGTCGCCTCTCCTGTACGTCCTGGTCATGGAGAATCTGCTTTCGGCGATACGTGCTGACCAGGGGATTACGGGTGTTACTATTGCCGGGAGCGAATATAAATGCTCTGCGTTTGCAGATGATCTCCTAATATACATAACTAATCCACTTACATCCCTTCCCTCCCTTATGTCAGTGCTCAGAGCCTTTGGCACATGGTCAAACTTCAAAATTAATGTCTCCAAGTCCGAAGCACTGAGTGTGGGCCTGCCCCCCTCGGTTCTCGCTCAGATTAGGAGTGATCATCCCTTCGTGTGGCCCTCTAAGGGCTTGTCATATTTGGGGATAACCATTCCGGCCTCCTTAACGAGTTTATTTCCCCTCAACTTTGAGGCTACACTTAGAGCAATAACACGGGATCTAAATTCCTGGACAAAACAGTGCTTCTCGTGGTTTGGAAGGGTCAATATTCTGAAAATGTCAATATTACCCCGTATCTTATACCTTCTACAAACAATTCCTATCTCTATTCCAAATTCCTTTTGGAGCCGTGTACAGCGTCTCTTCACGTCCTTCGTCTGGCCCTCCACTCGCCCCAGATTATCCTATGTCACCTTAACTAGACATAAATCCTTGGGTGGTCTGGGGCTCCCCGATTGTAGGAAATATTACCTGGCTGCAGCATACGCTAGGGTATTGGACATGGTGTTCCCCAGTGATCAGAAGCTCTGGACCTGTATTGCGCGTAGTGTATCTTCATTGTCGCTCGCGTCGCTTCCCTGGATCTGGACCCCTGCCCTTGCGAACCGTTTCCACGTTTCCTTTACTGTTAAACACACCCTGACATCAGTTAATTCTCATAAAAGGTACCAAATCCTCAATGATAGGACGGGTCCTCTTATGCCGATTTCGGACAACCCATCCTTCCCACCTGGAATATTTCCTTTTTTGGGAGCTCTAAGCTAACCCCTTTGCGTCTTCATCAGGTGATGGCTGGCAATCAGATTATCCCGTTGTCAGGTTTAGAGGCAGTGGCATATGGTCATGCCTCATCAACTTTCCAGTATCTCCAATTGAAACACTTCCTATCCTCTTTTGGAAACACTCTTCATGCACAAAGACCCCTTACTAAATTCGAACAACTATGTCAGCAAAATTCCCCCCCGAGACATGCTATATCTACACTGTACTCCGAGTTGTCCGCAGGTGACAGGTTAAGCCTCCCACCTTATTGCGCGGCATGGGAGAAAGATCTTGATCAGAGCTTCTCCCCTGAGCAATGGCATAAGTGTTTTGAGCTCACTCATAGAGCTGTTGTAGCAACAAGAGCTCAGGAGACAAGTTATAAAATCCTGACTCGATGGTACAGGGTCCCCCATGTACTTCATAAGTGGTTCCCACAGGTCCCTGAAACTTGTTGGCGCTGTGGAACTTCTAAGGGGACCATGCTACACATTTGGTGGGATTGTCCTGCTCTGTCGGGCTTCTGGAGTGTAGTGTATCGCGTCATTAAAGACGTCTCTGGAATATCCATTCCTAAGACCCCAGCAGCAGCGCTACTGTTCATGTTTAACATAGGCGCCTCCACTTACAAAAAATCCCTTCTTAGGCACCTTCTGCAGGCGGCTAAGACCGTTGTCCCCAGGCGCTGGAAAACGCCCGACCCCCCTACAATTGAAGAGTGGTATACTGAGGTCTCCCATGTTTATCACATGGAAGAACTTCTAGCTACAACAGAAGAGCAGGTTCAGGTATTGAACCGGACATGGATGCCTTGGTTGCAATTCCAGGCTTCGTCCGCCTTCCGCGCCATTTCCGTCTAGACAGATTAAGGCCTTCCAAGAATCTCGATTCTGCACCTTTCACTCACCCGCCCCCCTAACCATCTTGTCTCCCCACCCTCCCCCCTCCTTTGTATGACTGCAGGTCTGTATGTCTGGAATGTTGGCTTGTTTGTCTCGTTTTGTATTACAGACCTCCGAAGCTTAGCCTTATACACCTAGTTCAGTCTGTTAGATATTGGGCCTCTGTCGCCCTCTCGATTGCATGAGCCGTTGACTGCTCTTTGTTGTTATTGTTTACCACCATGTATGCCTTATGTGCTTTCAGGCCTCTTAGGTGATTACAAACTCTCAGGCACTACAACATCTCCTGCCTTTACAGCTGTTATATCATTCTAGCTGCAGTGTTCGTTAATCACTCCCTTAAAGCATTTGTTAGTGAGACTAACTCCATGTTGGTGAATCAGTGTTTGTCACACTGCTTAACATTGTTATTTTATTCTGTACTAGCACTGTTCTCACTTTGACATTATCTGTATTGCCTTCTTTATAAATTTCTTTGTTTTTTATTTTTTGACAAAATAAAATAAAAACCTTTTAAATATGAAAAAAATAAATAAAATAAAAACCTTTTAAATATGAATAAAATTCATGTGTGCCTGACTATGGTGACTAACCTCCCAATCTTGTCACATAATCTCCAAAAAATTGGGAATCTCGCAAGAGAACAAAGAGTGACTTTTGATCACTATATTTACTATTTTGCCATAGGCAAACTTAAACTCTATCAGTTCTCTATCTATTAAACACTAAAACGTAACTTTTATTATATCTAACTCTTAACCTCTATACACACTATTTAAAAACCTGATCTCTATCCTCATCATTTAACCCTTTTTGCTTCTGAAAGAGGGAATAACTCCCTTTCTATCATCAAGTCTGGTGGAACCCCACCTATTAACAGGAGAGCCTTATATCTATAGCAATGTACTAGCTTCAGTAAGGGATCCCAAGCCAACTACTTGGGCAGTCGTCCCTAATCTCATGGACACAGAACAAATAAGGCCCCCTTGTGACACCGTCTGCAGCAGGTGACACTTGTAGACAGAGGTGAGAGATCACAATTTAAAACGTCATGCCTGACCTCGGCGAGGTCAGGCATGATATTTATTCTTATTATGCACATGTTGGGTTATTCTCTAGGATTTAAAAAAGAAAAAAAATGGGAAATATGTAAGTCTTAAATTGTTAAAGTAGTTTAAAATTGTATTTGTTGAAGAAAGAATTATATAATTTTGTAATGACAAATTAGTTTTTATAAAACATTAACAATCCGAATTTCAAACAACCAAAAAATTATTAAAGTACTAAAAATTGAGGTCCAAATCAGCTTCGCGTAACGGTTGATCTTTATGATATCTGAATCCAGTATAATTTCCATTGGGATCTGGAAATGTTTGTCTGATTTTATTTACCACACATGAAAGAATAATTCACTGATATTTCCCAAGAACGCCGTACACCCAAGCCGTAAAACTGCAATATGCAGACAGTCTTTGCCACCTGTCTCATAAAAATGATTGTATTGATTAAATTGTATGTAAAGTTTAAAAGTATACACTTTTTAGACATACAATGGTCCTTGTGTATGCAATCTGTCTAGGTGCAGATATTTTTTGGGTGCCCATGTAACTATATATTTCACACCACTATATGAAAAGAAAGTCGACCTCAGATTTGTTGTTATGGCAAATAAAGACAGTCTTAATATTATTCATTTTCATACATAATGCCATAATGTTTTGTGACAGGGAAAGTGTTGTATAATATTATTGTTTTCTTTACCTCTCTCACACATTAACTGATACATGTAAATATTATCCAACATTCTTTATTAAACCTGCATGGCTAGTCAAAAAAGCAAGCAATACATTTTGGTAGTTAAAGATTGTGAAATAAGTCACAGACTAAAGAAATACTGTAAAAAATTAAAATAACAACTTGAATTTTTCTATTTGTTTACATTTAATGAGTTTAAAAAAACAGTCACTAATTGTAAAGCAAATAAAATTTATAAAATAGACCTTTAAAGGAATTTGAAAAAAAAGGTACAAACATCGTTTATTCAAAAATATCTAAATTTTTTTACTTGCCAACAAAGATGACATTGAGACATCTAGGTCCACATTTTCAATTTCTGAGGGTTCTGAGAATCTACTTTCAGCCCATATATTACAAACCAAAGCATTTTATAAAAAAACATGCTATATCTCTTCTTCATCAGCACATGTACAAATATAGACAGACTTAAAATAGTCTGTTACTGAAATACATATGTACATAAACATATATATATATATATATATATATATATATATATTGTGTGTATATATATATATATATATATATATATAGTGGTATATATATATATATATATATATATTATGTGTTTATATATATATATATATATTATAGTATATTATATATTATATATATATATATATATGTGTGTATATATATATATATACTAACAAGTTATATTACATTTATACATAATATATACAGAGATTATATAACATATATATATGTATTATAATCCTAACCCTACCTCCTCCCTAACCCTATCCCCAAGCGAAACCATACCACAACTCTAACCCTACCCTTACCCAACCCAACTATAACACTACCCCTTCTATAACCCTATCCCTATTCCCAAGCGAAACCATACCACAACGCAAACCCTACCCTAACTATAACCCTATACTCACTACAACCCTAACCCTACTACCACCCTAACCCTACCACAATCCTAACCCTACCTCTATTCTAGCCCTACTCTAACCTTATCCCAAACATAACCCTACCTCTACTTTAACCCTACCCCAACCCATAACCCTAACCCTGCTCTTAACCATAGCCCCACCATAACCCCACCTACTATACCCATATCCTTACCATAACCCTAATATAAGGGGGAACAGGTGGAGAGGAGACAGCACTGTCAGCTGCACTACCACAGCCAAGCAGCAGGCATAGAGGATGCATAACAGGGTGCAGAGGCTGAATGGGGAGCATTACACAGAACATTAGGAGGACAGCCATAATGATTTCATAAAGAGTGGTGGAGATTATGTGGTGGCATACCATTATTTAGGAGAGCTGATTGCTAGCTGTCCCCTGTTCGTCTACTACGCAATCCGAGGCAGCATAGGCAGGTAACCCTGGCAGCCTCGGGAGCGAGCGCAGCGAGCAGAGGAATGTGATAACATCATCGGCTAGTCCGAGTTTTGTTCCACCCAGTGAGGAGAAGAAGATGCCCCTTTTTCTGAAAATCGAAGGCAACTGAAAACTAGAAAAGGTACGAGATGGGACAACCCCTTTAAGTTATTTTGATCACTCCTTAGCCACATGGTAGTCATGGCAGAGAAGTAGTCACCAAAGAGCACAATCGATGTGTTAGGTTTAGAAACCAGGCCCTGTTGAAGCAGTCACCTAACTGTCAGGAATTCATATGAGTAAGAAAAAGAGGTCTTAAAAGATTTGTCCTAACATGTACAATATTCTCTAGGCCATTGGTCTCCAACCTATCTGTAAAAACCTTAAGTACCCGCTCCCACGGCAGGTTTTTTCAGTAGGTATTACAGACGTTTTTCGGATTTGAAAACAGTCTTTCAACCTTTTAAATTAATTTAAATAGAAAATCCATACAGCAGTCCCCACTGCACGGATTTTCCGCCGGACCGTTTTTCATACCGCCGACGTTCCTAAAAACTTAGAACATGTTCATTCCGATTTTTGGGCGAAACATGAACATGGCTGTGGTTGAAGGGAATGGAGAAAGCCGCAGACAGAACCATCCCCCCAAAACCACGTACAAGATGTCAAAATAGGTTAGGTTGTGTCTACACGGCAGGTTCAAATACCGGACAGATTCTGATTACAAAATTCCAGGCAATATTTGAACCTGCCGTGTAGACACAACCTAACGCCCATCAAGCCCTGACAGCCTTAACTGGAGAGCCACAGGTTGTAGATTACTGCTCTCGGCAGACCTAGTTTGCACTCAAGACAAATGGTGGAGAGTTCTCTATGTCTTACACCAAGAATTCTGTAAGAGAAGTTCAGGGACTGTATAAAATGAGGAAAACAATGGCTTTCCTTAAACCGCGGCACTTCTGTCTGGTATTGCAGCACAGCCCCATTCAAGTAAATGAGGCTGGACATAGCTATTGGATTTACCTTGCTCTCTCCTCAGCTCTGTCAGGTCAAAGGGTACATAACCCAAACTGCTTCTTACTACCTCATTCATACAGTTAATTAAAAGCATTAAGTCCATCTCTATCATTGGGTGCGGGTGTGTGTGGGTGCGGGTGTGTGTGGGTGCGGGTGTGTGTGGGTGGGGGTGTGTGTGGGTGGGGGTGTGTGTGGGTGTGTGTGGGTGCGGGGTGTGGTGTGCGTGTGTGCGTGTGCGCAGTGTGTGTGTGTGTATATATATATATGTATGTGTGTGTGTATGTGTATACATATATATATATATATATATATATATATATATGTATATATATGCAATTTCTTCATTTGCTGCTTTAGATATAGCACAGCTACAGTTGTAGTTTAACCCTTTGGAATTTCGTTGTTGGTAGATTTTTACAATTGGATTACATTTTAATATTTAGCCTTAGATGACGTTTTTAAGCCAAAACCAGGAATGCATTAAAAACCAGGAGGCGTCTGAGTCTTCCCTTAATATGTGTCAAATTGCAGGAAAAATATTTCAATAAAATTTTAACTTTTAATGGCTATGTTCACACGGTGTATTTGCAGGGCGTAATTACGCCCCGCAATTACGCCGTGTGGACGGGGGCGGGGGCGGGAGCGGGGGAGTGAGCGGGGGGCCGGCACTTCGCCGGCCCATAGACAGTCATTGCTAGCGGCGCGTATACGCCGCTAGAAAGTGACATGTCAATTATCTCCCCGCCGGGCCGGGGAGAGGAGACGTAATCCATAGTTCTCTATGAGAACTGTGAATTACCGTAAGGAATGGGCCGTTTTCGGCCCGTAATTGGCGCACTTCGGTGCGTAATTACGGACCGAAATACGGCCCATTTTAAGCCGTGTGAACATGGCCTAATAGGTATACATTAAACCAATTTCCAAAAGAAACATCTATCCTCCAATTGGGATCCATTCCTGGTTCTCACTTCAAAAACTGCATCTAAAAAGCTGAACATGTGCACGCAGCCTCACCTATGTAACGCTGCATCCCTTGTGCAAAATGACAAACTCTACTCTGCTGTACCTAGCGCCTGTGTTACTAAAGTAGCCACTGGGGCTTTAATTTCCGTGTCCATCTGTGGAGGAGGCTGCTGACCAGCGCCAAGCTTCTTGTTAGGAAACATTTCCATACAAATAATTACTAGTGCCAGCATTGTTTACTCTGATCAATTCATTCCCTCATCTCATGTAGACATGGAAGAAGTCTTAAAACCTTGCACTACAGCCACATCCACCAGCTGAACATTGGCTCCGCTGACATGACACAAGTCGCCCCGTTACTTGTATTATTAATCAAAAAGATCTCGATTTGGTTCAATAACCAGGATCAGCCGGCAATATCTTCTTCATTTATAAAGGCGAATGATGGATGTGGGTGTCTGCTCCTTCTTGCAGATAAATAACCCTTTCCTGTGATCTGTCCTTTGGATGGATAAAACAGAGCTGAAATGTAATACGCATGAAGGAACTGCTCTGAAGATAGAATACTAATCCCATACTCCCATGACGGGACTGGGCAGCTTGGCCGGGGCTGGACATCAGTATTCCCTCTGGAACGAGCAGAATCCAGGATGGAACGACGGCGGCTTCTTGGATATCACATGCCACAAGCCTGACATCCTCAGCATCACTTCCTTGTTCCCTCATGAACATTTTATGCGACAGTTTTAATGCACTATCAGTGTCTGGATATAGTTCAGTCAATGATACTGAGCAGGGCGTACTTACCGTATGTACAAAATGTTCTTAATGAAGGTTTGTAAACCTGATCCACACGCCCTAAATAATAATAATAAATCACCTTCCAGTTACTTTCCCCTTGACATACCTGCTTTGCCATTTTATAAGGGCCAAGCTCACACACCACTTACTTATACTAGACACAGTGTTTTGCCAAGTTTTTCAATACAGGCTCTAGGTACAGCTTTAAAGCAGGCCAATCAGTCAGGGTACAACGCAATTTTATTTAACATAGGAATTAATCAATTATGATCAAATATAACATATAAGTAAGAATAAACTGGTTACAGAAAATAGTGTGATATTGGGTACAGTTCTGCTAAATATGTATTTACAAAGGTTAAATACTTACAAACTTCACCTCAGAGCTTACATCACCTGTTTTTTTATAACTTCAGCCATTGAGAAGCTAAATGGTGAAAACAGGGAACTCCAGGAGGGACTTCAACACTGGCGCAAGCATCCTTACCGCCGGGTACCATAGCTTCTAAATTCCCTAAAGCCTCTCTGGTTCTTATATGTCTTAAACAAAAAAACAGGCAGACACAACCTACGTATTGTGTCCACTTAGAATACAAAGTTCTTTTGTATTACCTCATCTTGTATCATGGAGGGGCCAGCTCCCTGAGACTAAGATAAGAAAATACAGAATCACTCCAAAACCAGACTATGAGGCCCCATTAGGTCATAAATTAAGCAAGTAAAGTCTACAGGCTTGAGAGATAGGTATGCAAGCCTGTGTGATTATAACTTGTGATATAACAAAGGAAATTATAATCAGTTTAATATACAAGAAATGGAAATTATGACATCAAATAGTCACAAATTTCACTAGCATTACACACAGCGATCCCCATTTTATAGGTTTTAGATCAAATGTCAAGTACTTTGGTAAATGCAACACATGCAGTGTTAAATTGGTGTTCCCACCATAGACTTTGATGGCTTATCAATAGGATATGACATCAAAGTCTGATATGTTCGGGTTCTGCCTCTGGGACCCACGCCTATTTCGGAAACAGACTCACGAAAATGTCGGTTCTCATTGGAGATCTGGTAGAGCTTGCGCACAATTCTGCATTCTGTTTCTATGGGAGTTTTGAGTACAGGCGAGTGCGGTGTTCAACTTCTATAGAACAGAATGGAGAGTCATGTGCAAGCTATTCTGAGCAAACACTTTCGGGGGCCCGTTCCCGAAATAGATGCATGTTCCAAAAGTGGGACCTACACCTATCAGACTTTGATGGCATCCTATTATAGTGTATGGTGGACAGTGTTTGGGAGTATTTAAAATAAAAGTAATTAAAATAGTATTTAAAATACTTGTCAGGTATTTGTATTTTGTAATCAAAATACTTTTTTTACTCAGTATTTTGTATTTGTAATTAAAATACTTTTAGGAAGTATTTTAAATACTATTTTAATTACTTTCTAAATTCAAAACAAATGTTGTAATTTAAATAACCCGCCTCACCGCACTTAAAAAAAACAACAGCGCGAGTCACGTCATCACTCTCATATCTCGTGCGAGGTGCGACGAGAGGAGGGAAAATTCCAGCGCGTTCCAGCAACGCAAGTCCGCCTTGTAGTGAAGCGTGATTTATTTTTAGTTTTTAATCATCCCGTTCGCGTAATCCATTCCGTAAAATTACCGTATATACTCGAGTATAAGCCGACCCTGATATAAGCCGAGGCCCTAATTTTACCACAAAAAACTGGGAAAACGTATTGTCTCGAGTATAAGCTGAGGGGGGGGGGAAATCCACCATTGAAGATAAAAAGTCTGGTCATGTGCATTACAGCTTAGTAACTCCATGTGCCTCATAGTAATAGCAGTTAACCCCATCATGTCCTTCACATTAACCCCCTCAAATAAGAGTTACTGATATGTGAGAGACATGGAGGTAATAATTAGGTATCTTCATAATTAAGGTCCTTTATTAATACCCCCATGTGTCTCACATATTAGTAACCCTTATATAGGCCACACAGGGGTTAATATGCTATTAATGTGAAGCACATGGAGTTACTGAAACTAAATTAATATCCCCAAATGCCTGACATTAATAGGCATAGTAACTAAAGGAAGGTACCTGTATGTTTCTCTTTACTGTAGCATCCTCTCCTCCATGTGACAGACATCTTCTATAGGAGTCAGACACAATGAATCCTGGCCACTGACATATCTGCAGGGTAGATGCTAATCCTAGTGGGCTAAAGGACCTCTGATCCATTTTTTGTTTTTATAAAATTTTTTGTTTCAATTTTTCAAGTATTTTAGTATTTGGAAAATACTTTTGAAGTAGTATTTAGTATTTGTATTTAAAATACATCAGTCATAAGTATTTTGTATTTAAAATACTTTCCCAAAGTATTTTCCCGAACACTGATGGTGGAAACACCCTTTTAAAGAATTACATGTATTCGGGTAAATGCAAACAGGATGGATTTGCTCTGGATTTTGAATGCAGATTTGTAATCTGGAATCTTGGAAAATCTACAGCAGATTACAGAACTAGCTGATAGGAAATTACAAATTCAATGCCTGCTTAGCGGACGTTTTCCATGTATCGTTGACCTGTGATCTAAATATTTTAAATCTGTAGAATTTCTATTGCAGATTTTTACCCCACTGAATGGAATGTGTTGCAGATTTTTATGTGTAGATTTACTTGCAGATTTGTTGTGTAAAATTCCTACAAAAAACCATGCCGTGTGCATTCACCCTTACAGTCCAGAACTGCATTCACAATTTTGCTGGTTGCTATTAGAAACAGTCAATAAATTGATAGACAAGTTTAGCTGAGCCCCGATATTTCAGTAAGGAAAGGTTAGTTTTTCCATTTCACTTACATGGTTAGTACGGTTGAAAAAGACAAATGTCCATCAAGTTCAACCAAGCGTGGGGAAAGATGTAAATGAAGGGAGGGAAATAGGGATTTTTAAGCTATTGATTTTTAAACTATTGATGAAGACTTTGGAACCCATAAGGCAAGAACCAATCTGCCCTAAGGAACATTTTTTTCTGATCCCATAATTGTCCTCAGACTGGATCTAAATGTTTTATCTAGCTACATAAGTATTAATATTATTTAGTTGTAAGTAGTTATCTAAGCCTTTTTTGAAACCCTCAACTGTTCCTGCTGTGATCTGCTCCTCAGGCGGCTATTCCACAGATTCAAAGTTCTCATGGTGTAAAGGAAGCTTTTCTCCTGTGGATATTAAACCTTTTTTTCCAGACGGAGGCAGTGTCCCTTGAGGGGGTTTTACATGAAATAACTTTTTACCATACTTTTTGTAGGGGCCATTTATATATATTAATTATTAATGTCTCCTTGTAACCATCTTTTCTCAAGACAAAATCGGTTTAAAGGGGTTTTCTCACTAGGCTGTTTCACTGAGTCACAAGCAGTTTTACACTCACTCTGCTTCCTCAGGCTGTGGGTGGTTCTGTAGCAGTGATTAGCATATTCAGCTTTTAGCTTAACTGTTACAATGAGAAATACTGGAGATGTTATCTTCATTAAACAAAAGGTGCATGTGCTGTAAGGACTGAAAACAATGGTTTTATGTATAAACAGAAGCTAATTTTGTTAGAGATAATTAGTTTGCTCTGGAGTCTGTCCATGGGGTGATGTCACTCACTGCTCTAAGCTCTCTGGTCTAATTGGATAACAGAGTTATAGTCTGGTAAAACAGATAACCATAGAAACCTGTGTGCACTCAGAGCACATAAAATATATGTTCTCTCATGACTAAAGTACAATCTATTGACCAATGTACTTAGAAAAAGTCTTCATTTAACTGTTCTTTCATGTTGAAAGCTCATCTTTGTAGCGAGAAAACTCCTTTAATTCTTTTTAACTTCTCCTCATAACTAAGAAGCTCCATTCTCCTTATTAGTTTGGTTGCTCGTCTTTGCACTCTCTCTAGCTCCACTACATCCTTTCTATAAAGTGGAGCCCAGAACTGAACAACATATTCCAGATGAGGCCGCACCAGTGCTTTATATAGCATTGAGTCCATGCCTATTTTGCCAGTATCCTGCTGGCCTTAAAGGCTGCTGATTGACATTGGCTGCTGTTCTGTCATCGATGATCTACAAGTATGCCCAGATCTTTCTCCACATTCGATTCTCCCAGTTTTTCACTCTGCAGGACATATTGGTGCACTTTTTTGAATACTGTAAAGGTATGTTCACACGGTATATTGCGGCATGTACAGTACGTGCCGCAGTACATCGTGTGTTTCGGGAGCTTGCGCTAATCAGCGCGTACTCCCGAGGCATGCGGGTGGGGGAGGGGGGTATGCGGCAGCCCGCCGGCCCCATAGACATGTATTACTCGCGGTGCGTAATTGACATGTCACTTATCTCCCCGCGCGTACAATACAATCGTATTTCACGAGCGGGGAGAGGCGTAATCCATAGTTCTCTATGAGAGTTATGGATTACCGTAATTATGGGGCGCATTTCCCCATGTTAAAGGGGTTTTGCCACCATGTAATGTTGATGTGGGAAAATGGCTATTTAATCACTTTTCTAAATATATGTGATTACAAAAAGTAAAGACTCTGAGAGCTACAGCATTGCTCAGTCCCCCTTAGTTACCTGAAAGCTTCCACTAGACACGACCAGAGGAGCTGATAGGCCGCGCTTACCTGAAACACTTCTTATCTGATGACAGGGAAAATGAATGAGCTTTTAAGGGACAGGGGAGAAAGTGCAGACTATGAGGCTGGGTCTTGCTGTATTGAGAATCCACTGTTGTACTGTTATTATTTCACTTAAGTTTTGAGACGCTCCCTTATTCCTCGCTCCTCACTCACCCCCTCCCTCTCTCCCCTGCAGCCTTCATGACTCAGCATGATTTGTTGATATTCTACTCCCGTGCTGATAACAGGTAAGTAACTGGCGTCCTGGCAAATCCCCTTAAAGCGCAATACGCGGCAAAATGCGTTCCAAAATAAGTGGTGTGAACTTACCCGAAAAGAACATGTTAACAGAAACTACAAAAACCTTTGCAGATCATGTTTAGGATTTCTTGGACTGCAGTCAAATGGTTGCTTAAAGGTTATAGGTTGACAAGCGTTATGGCCGTTTGTTTTTATTTTTAATGGATCAATGCCCCTCAATGACCAAACTACAACACCATTTTGGTGAGACCATCAATTTACTTGTTTGTCACCCCTCTCCTTCTGACTTGAGCTTTCTTCTGCGTTGATCAATAACAAATTAATTTTCTGGACTATAGTCAGCCATGAGGATTATCAAAAGGTATGAGGCGCGTGGACAAGTTGGCAACAAGTAAAACCTTTTTAGTCACAGCTGTGACATTGTAAATACTGTGCCTCATACTGTATGGTGTTGTGTAACGGGGAATACTGCCGTTCTACATACCGCCAGACAGTTTGCACACATAAGGCCCATGATGTGAACTTGGCCTGATGCTTGTGGCATCCTTTATGCTGTCAGCACATAGAAGCATAATATAGAGGGTAAGGCACTTGTAAGGAAAACTTAGGATATGTTCACACATCAGACTTTTCCTATGTAAAAAATCAGACGTGTAATCCTCAGCAGAAATCTGAAGTGATACCTCAGATTTATGTCACAGAAGTGAATTTCTCTCCTGATCTGATTGCATGTTAGTCCCAATTCAATGGGGCTCACCACGTCGCTGCTGACCGAGTAGAATCCACTTAAGAGAATGAACATGTCCATTTTTTTTTTACACCACAGATTTCAAATTTATGGTGTGGAAAATCCACACTGTGGTTCAAATGAATGGAGGATTTTAGTGAGAAATCTGGCATGGAATGTGTCTTTTTCGGCACGCAGGGGGACGGCTTTTGTCCGCGGTTTACGGATTCAAGCCGCCCCTCTTCGCATCCACATGTTCATGTTCTGCCCGAAAACCGGGCTGAAGAATGAACATGTTCTAAGTTTTTTGGGCCGCCGGCAGTGTAAAGAACCGTCCGGCAGAAAATCCATGCACGGCTGCTGCACGGATTTTCTATTAAAGTCTATGGGGGAGCGTCGCGTGTCAGTTCTCAGATGGTTTGTAAAACCGCAAACCGTCTGAAAAACCGACCACTAACCCTTGCCGTGGGGACAAGCCTTAAAGGGGAATGTTGGGTTTCCAATGTGGTAGCCATCATTTAAATGGAAATATCAGCATAACCTGCTGCACTATTTTCTCCATTATTTATAATTGAATCTACAAAGGGAAGTCGGCACAGTTGCAGAAATTTTCAACACACATTGATTAACGGGGCTTTTCTGGTTTGTGTTAAAGAGGTTGCCCCCTTGTAAAACGAAGGGGGGGCAGAATGCCGCAGATGCAGCTTCTTCCCCTCTTCTCCAGTGATCCTCTTTGGTCACAGTTGGGAAGACACATACAGGAATATATGAAATGAATAACCATTTAATGCATCGATTTGCAGGATATTCCGGACAACCTTCCATTATTCTCAGTGACGCCCATACGCCATATTATGGTGACCAATTAAAAATAGAAAGACTTTGGAAATATAAAACCTACAGCTTTATGGGTTGCTATGAGCAACCCTTTTGCTTGCATTAGTGCTGACCCCTGGAAGAATAAACCTGCTTCTATACGAGTCCGTTTTCGGCAGGTTTGCCTTTCCACTAGCATGGACGCAGCATTGGACTTCTGCTCCACATCCGCGTATCAGCGATATGGTGGTTGCAGGGTACAGTGTGGCGGCACTCCATCTGTGATTTGGATTAGTGGAACCGCTTTAAGAAGCAGCTGCGTAACAGTGCCAGGGAATCTGCTGATGTATAGCCATTTGTGTTGTGTTCTCTAATGTTGTTAGTACTTTAGACAATTGTTAATGGTAGAGCACATGGCTGACTTCCTTGCTTCAATTAAGTTGCTTTCTTTCTGGCATGTAGACGGTAATAATACACAGACAGAACATATGTTGCTTGCAGTTGCTGCCTGCAGCTTTTGTATGGGAAACAGAGAGCTCAGGTTGGAGAGATGCTAAAAGGCAGATCGATTCATTAAATGTAATTTGATTTCAGTCACGCACATATGTCGCCGGCGGCAAGACTGAGGTAGAAAAGAAGAGGGGCCAGGAGTCAAATTAAGCTATTAGAATGCAGACCGTTCACTTGTAGGTCTTCTTCCTTTATAGAACAGCTCTATAGGTTACCATGATCATTTATTAAACCAATAAATAGCATAAGTTAAATAGTTATGACTGAAAGGGGTGAGTGGTTCAGACAAATCTCTGTTTGGGATCCGCATCTAATTAGCCGCAGCTGGGAGCATCTGCAATGAGGTCCTGACATGTCCAAGCATTGCACAGACATTTGGTGCCCATACAAGGGTTTTTCACAGAGCCTGTTTTTCACAGCCAGCTTCAGGCGCACGCTTGCTGTTCAGGCCGTGGGCAGTTCTACGACTTGTCTTTGGCTCATTAGATCTGCTTTTCTTAGCTGACCTTTTTAGGGGGACATTGGTGATGGAGGGATTTTAACAGCAGGTCACAAGGCTGGAGAGCTCTAACGGGTTAAAGTTTGTCAGTAAGGATGACAAGCTTCTTTGCTGATAATAAGACACAGCAGGGAGTGAGGTCATCATCCCACAAGGGCTGCTAGAACAGAGAGAGGTGGTCGGAAACTGAAGAAACTGGTATACACAAACAGGAGATAAAAACTGCTTTATCTCTGAAATGAAGTAAAGTCAGAACAGCAATGTATTTGGTAGTAGTCTTTATTTACCTTTGCCTACATGTTTAAAGCTAATCATTGTGATAAGAAAACCCCTTTAAAGGGAAACTATCTTTCAGAAAAGATACAGTCTCTTATCTCCATGATCAAGGTAAATTCAAAAGACCAATGTATTTGGAAAAAATCTTCAATTACCTGTCCCTACATGTTGAAAGCTAATCTTTGTAGTGAGAAAACCCCTTTAAAGTAAGGATCTAAACACCGTATGGATATGGCTGAGACTTTGAAATGGACTGTGCATGCACAGTACACCTTAATAAGCAGAGCTAAACATGTTCTGTTTGACAAAGTGGGTGAATAGGTCTTTTAATCAATGTCAGAGGCCAGTAAATAGTTATATGGTATTTCTGTGTATGTTGGTATTGCCCCATGTGTCAGAAATAAGGCATAAGAGCCAAGGATTTACGTTCACTGATCCCTCAACATATAATATTTGGTTCCAGGTCGACCATTGTATGTCGAAACCAAAACTCTATGGAAAACTGGTAATTGTTTCCAAAACCTCAAACTGTCACCAACATAATGCAAAATGAAGATTAAGGTTAATCGAGCAGATCATTACTACAGATAAGGCAAGTCCTTAAATATAACATGCAAAAGAGCTGCTGGAAATAACTTCCTATGAGGACAGAAGCTTCTTTGGGTCATGTATTCTATACACTTCCTATACAATGTACCAGAAAAAAATAAAATGTCTGCCCTCACATGGGGCCCAAAGGAGCTTCTCATCTTGAGATTGGTAAAGAGCAGTACAGGACGTGTAGTACCGCACTGTACTGTAGAGGCGCTACTAGACCCCCACTCACTGCATGCACCTCACTAATACATGTAAGAGCAGTACAGGACATGTAGTACCACACTGTACTGTAGAGAGGAGCTACTAGACCGCCAATCACTGCATGCACCTCACTAATACATGTAAAGAGCAATACAGAACATGTAGTACCACACTGTAATGTAGAGACGGGGCTACTAGACCACCAATCACTGCATGCACCTCACTAATACATGTAAGAGCAGCACAGGACATGTAATACCGCACTGTACAGTAGAGAGGTGCTACTAGTCCTCCACTCACTGCATGCACCTCACTAATACATGTAAGAGCAGCACAGGACATGTAGTACCGCACTGTACTGTAGAGAGGCGCTATAGACCCTAATCACTGCATACACCTCACTAATACATGTAAGAGCAGCACAGGACATGTAGTACCGCACTGTACAGTAGAGAGGTGCTACTAGTCCTCCACTCACTGCATGCACCTCACTAATACATGTAAGAGCAGTACAGGACATGTAGTACCGCACTGTGATAGAGGGGCTACTAGACCGCCAATCACTGCATGCACCTCACTAATACATGTAAGAGCAGTACAGGACAGGTAGTACTGCACTGTACTGTAGAGAGGTGCTACTAGATCACCAATCACTTCATGCACCTCACCAATACATGTAAGAGCAGTACAGGACATGTAGTACCGCACTATACTGTAGAGAGGAGCTATAATACACCAATCACTGCATGCACCTCACTAATACATGTAAGAGCAGTACAGGACATGTAGTACCGCACTGTACTGTAGAGAGGCGCTATAGACCACCAATCACTGCATGCACCTCACTAATACATGTAAGAGCAGTACAGGACATGTAGTACCGCACTGTACTGTAGAGAGGCGCTACTAGACCACCAATCACTGCATGCACCTCACTAATACATGTAAGAGCAGTACAGGACATGTAGTACCACACTGTACTGTAGAGAGGCGCTACTAGACCACCAATCACTGCATGCACTTCACTAATACATGTAAGAGCAGTACAGGACATGTAGTACCGCACTGTACTGTAGAGAGGCGCTATAGACACCAATCACTACATGCACCTCACTAATACATGTAAGAGCAGTACAGGACATGGAGTACCACACTGTACTGTAGAGAGGCGCTACTAGACCACCAATCACTGCATGCACCTCACTAATACATGTAAGAGCAGTACAGGACATGTAGTACTGCACTGTATTGTAGAGAGGCGCTACTAGACCCCCAATCACTGCATGCACCTCACTAATACATGTAAGAGCAGTACAGGACATGTAGTACCGCACTGTACTGTAGAGAGGCGCTACTAGACCACCAATCACTGCATGCACTTCACTAATACATGTAAGAGCAGTACAGGACATGTAGTACCGCACTGTACTGTAGAGAGGCGCTATAGACCGCCAATCACTGCATGCACCTCACTAATACATGTAAGAGCAGTACAGGACATGTAGTACCACACTGTACTGTAGAGAGGCGCTACTAGACCACCAATCACTGCATGCACCTCACTAATACATGTAAGAGCAGTACAGGACATGTAGTACCGCACTGTACTGTAGAGAGGTGCTACTAGACCGCCAGTCACTGCATGCACCTCACTAATACATGTAAGAGCAGTACAGGACATGTAGTACTGCACTGTACTGTAGAGAGGCGCTATAGACCACCAATCACTGCATGCACCTCACTAATACATGTAAGAGCTGTACAGGACATGTAGTACCGCACTGTACTGTAAAGAGGAGCTACTAGACCACCAATCACTGCATGCACTGCACAGACATTGTTTTATAAGTTCAGTATTCATGATGGTTGGATGGATCTTCCATCAACCACATGAGCCTCAGATAAGCAGTGTCTGTGACATTGTATGGTGAGTGCAGTTTTAGGATACAATGTTACAGGAAAGACCATTGTATGGTTGAAATACTGTATCCTGAGGCCGCTGCAACCTGAGGGATCACTGTACTGATTGCTACTAACTCTTCCCTTGCAGTGGTTATCTATGCTGTGTTGTTTTGCTTCCCTGTTGAGTAAATTGCAGCAAAAGTCATTATTTGGCAGCTTAAAGTATGTCTTAAAGGGATGTTCCTGGCACTAACATTGCTTGTTTGTCTGTCAGGGTGTTAGTAGAAATAGAAGAGAAACCTCACACTTACCTCCCGGACGCTCCCGTTCAGTCCTTTCTGCCGGTGCGTTCAACTCGGAAGTAAGCAGTAAACGTCCATCGTTCACATGACCGCTCCAGCCAATCACAGGTCACAACATCATGTGATCTCTGTGGCCTGTAATTGGCTGCAGCTGTCAGGTGAATGAAGACCTTTCACTGCTTCAGCGGTGGTGAACAGACCGACAGTCGAGAGTGAACAGCAGCGTCCGGGAGGGAAGTATGAGGTTTTTCTTCTATTTCTACTCATACCCTGATGGACCAACGAGCAATGTTAGGGCCCAGAACATCCCTTTAACTTGTAGGACTCTATTTATCTGTACTTCAATAGAGGGATATGACCTCCTAAATGTATACATACCTCCCATGTGTCCTTATTTTGGAGGGATGGTCCTTATTTCTAACACATGTTCATCTGTCCCTCTTTGCTCTTGAAATGTCCCTCTTTTTCATTTGAGAAATAGATTTGCATCAATAAACTGACTATCTTGCACACCCAAACACTATGTATGTGTTTTGGGTGTGGTTAGAGGCGTGTCTTGGTGGGATGTCATGTGATTGGGTGTGGTTAGAGGTGTGTCTTGGTGTGATGCACTGTGTTCGGGCTTGGTTAGAGGCGTGTCTTGGTGTGATGTCATGTGTTTGGGCGTGGTTAGAGGTGTATCTTGGTGTGATGTCATGTGTTTGGGCGTGGTTAGAGGTGTCTTTGTGTGATGTCATGTGTTTGGGCGTGGTTAGAGGTGTATCTTGGTGTGATGTGTTTGGGCAGTGAAAGATAAAAGTCTAAAAGTGATGTCATGTGTTTGGGCGTTGTTAGAGACATGTATTGCTGTGATGTCACGTGTTTGGCTTTGGTTAGAGGCCTGTCTCGCTGTGATGTCATGTGTTTGGGTGTGGTTAGAGGCCTGCCTCGCTTTGATGTCATGTGTTTGGGCGTGGTTAGAGACGTGTCTAGGTGTGAAGTCATGTGTTTGAGCGTGGTCAGAGGTGTGTCTTTGTGTTCTGTCATGTGTGTGGGTGTGGTTAGAGGCGTGTCATGGTGTGATGTCATGTGTTTGGGTGTGGTTAGAGGTGTGGTGTGATGTCATGTGTTTGGGCGTGGTTAGAGACGTGTCTTGGTGTGATGTCATGTGTTTGGGCTTGGTTAGAGGCGTGTCTCGCTGTGATGTCATGTGTTTGGGCGTGGTTAGAGGCGTGTCTCGCTGTGATGTCATGTGTTTGGGTGTGGTTAGAGGCGTGTCTCGCTGTGATGTCATGTGTTTGGGTGTGGTTAGAGTCGTGTCTCGGTGTTAAGTCATGTGTTTGGGCTTGGTTAGAGGCCTGCCTCGCTGTGATGTCATGTGTTTGGGCGTGGTTAGAGACGTGTCTTGGTGTGATGTCATGTGTTTGGGTGTGGTTAGAGGCCTGTCTCGCTGTGATGTCATGTGTTTGGGTGTGGTTAGAGACATGTCTCGCTGTGATGTCATGTATTTGGGTGTGGTTAGAAGCCTGTCTCGCTGTGATGTCATGTGTTTGGGCGTGGTTAGAGGCCTGGCCTGATGTGTCCCTCTTTGCAATCTCTAAAATTTTGGAGGTATGTTTATGTATTCTCACAACCTTAACTGTGCAATTAATACAAGTTGATCCATACTGTTGAGGTCCATAGCTTATAGTAATCTAGCCATTTTAAGGGTATGTTCACAAGACAAGGTTTTCTAGATGGATTCTACCTTGAAATCCTTGTTGATTACTGAAAGTAGCCGATTCCCATTGACCTCAATAGTAAAATATGCTTTGTAGTTCATACAATGCTTATTTTCCTTGTGCGGTTTTCAGAGCCAACGCGCAGTCAAAAAATACTTGTTCATTCTTTGGTCGTATTCCACACGGAAAATATGTGGAAATTTGCTATTGATGTCAATGGGGATTGCTAAAATCCTCATGCTATAAGCTCCCAAAACATTTGTACATGTAATGCATATGAATCTAACTTGGATCCACATCCAAAACCAATAGGCATGAATTGCACACTGACTGCAAACTGCCTGCAGAACCAAAAAACGTAATACTCGGTAAAAAAAAAGCGACAGATGACGCGGCTTTCAATGGCAGAATCCTCGTGGATTTCACGCTTAAATTTTACTCCATGTGCACATAACCTGATGCTATAACCCCTGGAGGCTGTCTGGTGTTGAAACCCATTCTACACACAAGACACTCAAGGGTAAAGTACTATGTTTTGTAACTTGTAACAATGTTATGTTATGATCCTTCGAAGATTGTAAAATAAATATATTTTTTCTTATATAAAGAAAGGTGTATAAGTATAGATTCGTTAAGATTAAAAGTAAGGACCTGGGGTCTGCACCTTCACTCACGGTGATCATAGATCTGTTATCTTGTCATAAATGAAATATATTTTTTCTCTAACCATACATTTCTTACATCAGGTCATGCAGAGAGTTGTCATTTCATGACCGCTGCAGGTTGCAGATCACTGCGGTAGTGTGTACTGTGTTCACGGCTACACTGGCTACAATATAATCTATACATTTAATACTTGGACAGTTCTTGCAAGGGCTTCAGATGGAAAAACATGTTACAGTATACAATGCTTTTGATTAATTCCAGAACATCCGTTTGTAAGGTTGCAGATTTGATAGTACAATATGCTCTGCAAAACTGAGGTATAATTGAAAGCCTTTGTAAAAATGACAAGCACAGAGGAGAAAACTAGCAGTATATCAATGAACGTGTATCCATCACTAACAATGTATGCCTTTGAAAATCACATAATAGAAGAGGAAAACAATGCCTCCTCCAATGCAAAGATATTACCAGGAGCATAACAATAGCTATTGGATGAAAGTGATCGTAATAATTTTTTTTAGAGTTTTTATTTACTGGATTATAAAATGCTAGGAAGAAAAATGACAATGACATTGTTACTGCTCCATCTTTTAGATGCATTTCAAATCCGTTTAAAGAGTTTCTAACATTTTGAAAAAATGGAGCAACTTTCCAAATACAGACAGCCCTCGACTTACACCGTTCAGACTTACATCTGTTCCCTAGTTACAAACGGAGATTTTTGGGGCGTGCTGGCACTTGTAGTTCCATGTTCCACAGCAGATAGTAGCTGTGGAATGACAAGTTCCAGCATGCCACAGCACCACATAAGGTAACAATGAAGTGAAATCTTCTTAACAGGGGCACAGACAGTAAAACAATTGTAAAAACCCTTCCCTGCACTATCCAAAACTAAAAAAAAAAACTTTTGTGCTGGAGTTCAGTTAATAAATGTACTTGTTCCAACTTACATACAAATTTAACTTAAGAACAAACCTACAGTCCCTATCCCGTTCATAACCCGGGGCCTGTATGTAATCTTGATTACAAACAATCTACCATTTTATGTATACAGCTCCTACCCTGTTTTCCTGAAAATAAGACATCCCCCGAAAATAAGACCTAGTGCAATTTTTTTGCTGCAATTCAAGTTTGGCTGCTTCTGCTGATGTTTGTGATTGAAATCACTGCAGTATATTAATACAGGCTGATTTTTTGTTCAATAATAATGTGAATTCTTGTTCATGGAAAGATAAGACATCCCCTAAAAATAGGTCTTTGCTCGTCTTTAGGAGCAAAAGTTAATATAAGACACTGTCTTACTTTCGGGGAAAGAGGGTATGTAGTCCGGTATCTGCCCCTAATTTCCCAGACTTAAATGCAATTGATCATCTGTGGGAGCCACTGGTTGGTGGTGTTGACTCTATGGCCCTTCCAGCAGTTGTGGGATGCAGTGGGCTTCAAATACCTGTGACAACCTATCGGGACCTTATTGAGTCACACCCAACCAGTCCAACTGCTGTCATTGCTGCACATGGCAGTTACTCTGGATATTAGTTGCTGGTCATAATAATGTGACTCAACTGTGTAAATCTGTAGTTTGTAGATCTTTATTGCGGGTATACAGCGCTGTTTTGTTGTAGGTTTACTCCATCGACTTCAATGGGGAAGTCAGAACCTGCAACGGAAGTTCACTGTTGTTGATTTTTCTGTGGAAACTGCGGATCTGCAGCAAAATGTGGAATTTTAACACCTTGTTTTTTTCTTTAATATTTATGTTTAAAATATGTAAAGAAGATTTGCCGCTGCTGATTTACCTGCAGGAATACAGTGGATTTTGTGCTGCTGGAAATTCCACGCGTTACTGTCCTGTGTTAATGTACCCTTGTAGTATGCTTGCATGTAACACAACTGTTCTGAATGTAAAATACTCATTTCTGCAGGTGAATCCAGGACAGCAAATTCACTCCAAATTTTTCCAAATTTTTGGCCGGATTTGCCATGAATTTTGACTTCTTCACTGGAGTCAATGGGGAAAAATACACAACAAATCTGCAGCGTATCCACAGCTTTCACTGTCATGCCGGGATTACAAATCTGCAGCACAGGTTAATTTACATAAGTGAGAAATTTGCTATTTTTTTTTTAACCTCAGAATTTCACTGTTGCTATAAAAATATATCAGATTCCATCTTTCAAAGAAATTGATATTTTTGGGCTTTTTTACTGGCTGATCTACACTGTTTGGAGTTGTGTATTCTTAACAGCTTCTAAGAGTGAATGGGATTTTGAAGTACTAAGAGGGAGTGAAAGATTTACTTGTTTCAATTATGTATGACTTATATGTTGTTTCCTTGTTCTGACTCCATGTAGACACTAACATACCATAAGAATATTGTACGACATAAAGACAATGCGCGTAGTGTTGGTTTCAGCGGGATAGTGCAGTTATGCAGATAATATTACAATATTTACTCAAGGCTTCGCTTTTTTTTAAACTGCGCAGGGCATATTCACAGTATCCGCCAGGAAAGCTTTATATAGATCTCCATTACCCAATAGAGGGCGTTAAAATATTGAGCTGTGCTATGTCATAAGGCTAGATGCAGGAAAAAACATATACCATGTGGTATACTATAAGTTTTTTACTGTTTTTTTTTTTTTTTTTTTTTATAATAATGGGACCCAATCGTAGGTATATATTGGGGACAACTCTGACATATAGAGCGACATGTCAGAAAAGAGGCGCTTCTACACCAGTTTTAAGGCGCATTGAATTAGTGTATAATGCGCCTGAATAAATAAACCTGCCAAAAATCTGGTGTGTGGTCTACCTTGTATAAAATATTTAATGCGCCTAATTTAGGCGTATACGAAAAAAAAGTCGCAGAGGATATCATCGCTAGCATATTTGATGCGCCTACTTTTGGTGTACGACAGTTTGTTTATATAGAGAATACGGAGTCAACAGTTTTTTGGTGCAAAATACACCAAAAAAAATGGTGCAGCCCTAATGGGACATGTCGCCCATAGTTCTGACGGACACTGGGAGATGTAGTGGTGAGAAGACAGTAAGGGTATGTTCACACAGTGTATTTGTGTGGTGTAATTCAGTGCATAATTCCGCTGCAATACGCCCGAATTATGCCCTGCAAATATGGTAATTCATAGCTCTTATCGAGAGCTATGATTACACTATGTTTTCCTCGAAGTATAATACACGCCGGGGAAAAGAATTGACATGTCACTCCTTGCGGCGGTTAAAATGAATGTCAATGGGAGCCGTCTGTTAGCGCTTTAGAAGTTCGCGCTGGCTAGCGCGTACTCCTAAAACACCCGGTATATTGTGGCACATACAGAATATGCCAGCTGAACATACCCTTGGAGTGAAGCTTCCCTATAGGTATTGTATAAAAGCTGGAGACCACACCTTTGTTTTCATTGGATTTCCAGTCAAGTGGTCATTAATTTTTTTGATTAGATAAAAGCTTTCAACGTGAAGTATAAAGTGAAAAAACAGGAGTGTCAATAGCATTACAACATGGGGAAAATTATGGAATCACCACACTAAGAGGGAATTCACATACCTTTTTTTTCCCCACCCAAGCTGAAATATCAAACAGTAATTTTTAATTGCTGGACAAACCCTTTAAATCCTTGTATGTCTAGGTGAATCACAACCTTGAAAGATAAGGTGTTTGACACTTTGATTGTCATAGAGTGAGGTTAGTGCTGTTTAGATGTCATTGAAATCTGTTGAATATTAAACGGTTTATTTCACATTTTCAGATACCACAGTCCACCAGGATGTGGTGTATAGAAGTTTGTTTTATTCAGTGGCTTGTCTACAAGCGCATGGAGCAATAGATTAGAAAGGCAGCTAATGGGTGATAATGTCGTTTTTTGCTCCATTTCAATACCGTGAATTGTCTCTCTGAATGGAAACTGCGGAAGAAAATGTACAGTAAAAGCAACTGTTCTGCTTAGCGACTTGTAGCAAAATACAATGATAAAATATTTTTAATGGGATGTGAACTGTGGTTCACTAATATAGCTAAATTGGAGATGTCAAATCTCTGCTTCAATGTGTAACGTAAATGGGCAGGCGATAAAGAGCACGCATTGTGATCTTAAAGATGTGTATATTTAGGTTCAGGAGCATACGTAATGTCTCTGTGACATGGAGAAGCATGGGTGTCCAAAGGGCAGAAGGTCCTGACACGTTTGTGGTGCCGGTCATTAAGGTTAGGTTCACATTTGCGTTGGAGGCTCCGTTCAGAACCTCTGTCGCTGAGGTGGAAACAGACACCCATGACACTTGATGAACCTCATTGATTACAATGGGTCGGTCAGGTTCCCACCGTGGTGTCCATCGTTCAGACGGAAAATGATACCACAGTTTTGTCATTCCTGATGAATTCTAAACAAACCTCCGACGCATGTGTGAACCAAGCCTAAGACAAGTGCCAAAATCATGCCAAATCAGAGGAGCAGCAGCAATGTGGACTTAATTTACTCTCTATGTGTTTTACATCACAAATTATATCCCATACTTGGTAGATCTATAACAAGGGTGCACAGCACTTTTTTTTTTTTTTTTAACCAGAGCTCAGACATGCTCCTTCTGCGGGAACAGGTAACCACTGAACCATTTGGTTATGATCCATGTGTGAACATTTCTTGTCATAAACATCTAATGTACCAGTGGCCTTCAATATACGGGCAGTCCCCGACTTACATCGTTCCGACTTACATACGTCCCCTAGTTACAAAGGGAGACTTATGGGGCGTGGCTGACATTCAATACTGAGTCACGCCCCATGATATCCAAGTGCCAGCATGCCACAGCTGCACATGAGATACAGAACGTTAGGTGAAATCTTCTAAAAAAGGGCACAGACAGGAAAACAAATGTAAAAACCCTTCCCTGCACTATCCAAAACTAAAAAAACAATTTCGTCCTGGCGTTACATTTAATAAATCTACCTGTTCCGACTTACATGCAATTTCAACTTAAGAACAAACCTACAGTCCCTGTCCCGTTTGTAACCCGGGGACTTGCTGTACTCTGCATACATTTGTCCAGTGTACATTGGGGTACAGTTCCCTCTGCTTTTATGCAAGTCAGTGACAGATTATGCAACTGTATAGGCATATGGTTTATACATTTCGGGTATACTTTGGCTGAATTTATCAAATAATCCTTCTGAATATAATCCATTTTATAGATGATTTTCCTAGACTCTGTAGTCATTTAGATTTATAATTATTGTTCTTAATGCCACAAAAATCTTCTCTGATTTCTCAACAGAGGGGGTTGGCCTCAGGGAGCCATTGTACTCTGTGAAACCTGTAGTCTTAATATCCTCTCCCACTTGAATTCTTTACAAGTTGAGTTGGCAGTCGAAAAACATAATCTGTATGCACCCAAATGCCTTGTAAGACGAAAATTGGCTCATACACAGTGTAGTAAACAATTATTGCAGACCACAAAATAAATTGTAAAGGCAATGGGATCATTTCAAATTGGCTGCGGCACTGGACCAACTTGTTTTTATATATTTAGTTTGTGGGTTACAATAACAGTACATTTTAATAAAAGAAAGGACGATTATGAGAAAACTCCTTACAGTCCATTAGACCTGCATTTTGTTCCCAGCAGGCCCTCCCCATTCTTTGATATTTGCCTATGTAAATGAACAGTAAACTATTTAAAATGAATTAGGCACCTGTTAGTTCATCCTACAAATGGATCATAATAAATCTAATTCATGTATTTCCCACAATTATAAACCTTAAAGGGTTTATCCTCCTCCTTAAAAACATTTTGATCCCTGATGGGCAGCCAGTAGCTCCACAAAATGTATCCTCAACCTCCTCCCTGGTTCCAGCGCTGCATCTCTCCAGTCTTCTGATGACACGCTGTCCCTTCCAAACGGGGACGTCACCGCTGCGGCCACTGATTGCTTCTCCTTGCGTCACTGTTTGGAGCTGTTCACTTTTGAAAGGTGAAGTTAG
Organism: Phyllomedusa bahiana; assembly: GCA_025379985.1. NCBI lineage: Eukaryota > Metazoa > Chordata > Amphibia > Anura > Hylidae > Phyllomedusa > Phyllomedusa bahiana. Next base: position 14,938 of record JAODAL010005143.1, on the reverse strand, counting down.
TGGCAAGTGACCGCTGCAGGCAGTTTTTGGGCTTTTTGTACTGCATTAAAAAAAAGGTATAGAATAGAGCGGGAACCTACACTATTTTATAGAACAGCATACAGTAATAACGTATACATTAAGGGCGGCATGTATGTACAGGGCTGCGCCTGCCCCAGAAGTCTGGCATCTTTTCAGCCCGAAAACTGGCGCAGCCCTGCTTACTAGATTTGTAAGTAGGCGCACTATGAAATTAGGTGCTTTTACAAAGTACCTTGTGAGGCGTATTACATTACAACCCTACAAAGCTACACATTTATGACTTTTGAACGGCAAATCCAGGCGCATTACTGCTGGAACAGGTAGACCAATTTAAAAGTGGTTTAACTGAGCCAGAATTGTCGCTTGTAGCGAGAAAGCGCTAAATCTATGACCCGCAATAGAACAAGTTCATAGATTCAGGTGCATTCTACGCGACTAATGAGCGCAAAAAAATGGCGCCAAAAATCATAAACGTCGCCATCAGGGCCCGTTTACACGGCACAGGACAGATACCGGTCGGCAGGGGCGTTGCTAGGGTCCTAAAACATCCGGGGCTCTGGCCCTTTGTGTTTTTCTGGGTAGGGCTGGGTTCACACGACATTTTTCGCGCCTCATTGTGAACTGCGGATGTTTTTTTACAGAGAAAAACCTTCTGTTCCTGTCACTAATTTTCTGCACATCCCACACAGATCCCGTCCATCTCCTCAGCAGTCACTGTACAGTAAAAATCACCAATGACAAATTTACTTTTTCAGAACGTCTCACCTTCATATGACAATACCCCTAAACAGTCACCAAAACATCCACCTACACATGGAGCAAATCTACCAGACAAGTGATTGTTACTAAAACCCCCTACAAAACCAAGACCCCAAACTATTACTACTTAAGGCTCAAATAATCCTGCCAGACCCTGACCGAACGCAACCCCCACATGTGACTATCCACTGCACACAGGCCCTAGAGACATATATTACCGCCATACAGGGACCAGATAGTGGTAGATACTAGTTGTATGTAGACTCTGCAGACATATAAGTGATTACACTGCAGTTACATTTAGTGACTCACCGGAGACGTCTTTTCTGATCAGCGTCGTTCACTTTCCCTTTTCTTCTCCATCCGGTTCACACCTTCCTGCTGATTGCTCCCGGCCAAGACTCGTCCCTGAGGATTTGGACACAAATATCTTAGAATCCTCACATTTCCAGCAACTCCTTAATTATAGGTATAGCAGTCCCCTCAGTTAGGTATATAGGGGCACTGAAGCAGTATATGGGGCCACAGGCAGATATATATGGGGCCACAGGCAGATATATATAGGGCCACAGGCAGATGTATATAGGGGCCACAGGCAGTATATAGGGGGGCACAGGCAGTATATGGGGCCACAGGCAGGTATATAGGGGCACTGAGGCAGTATATGGGGCCACAGGCAGTATATGGGGGCACTGAGGCAGTATATAGGGGCCACAAGAAGGTATATAGGGGCACTGAGGCAGTATATGGGGGCCACAGGCAGGTATATAGGGACACAGGCAGTATATGGGGGCCACAGGCAGGTATATAGGTGCACAGGCAGCATATGGTGGCCACAGGCAGGCATATGGTGGCCACAGGCAGGGATATGGGGGCCACAGGCAGGGATATGGTGGCCACAGGCAGGGATATGGGGGCCACAGGCAGGCATATGGGGACACAGGCAGTATATGGGGGCCACAGGCAGGCATATAGGGGCACAGGCAGGCATTATAGGGACACAGGCAGGGATATGGGGGCCACAGGCAGGGATATGGGGGCCACAGGCAGGCGTATGGGGGCCACAGGCAGGCATTATAGGGGCACAGGCAGGGATATGGGGGCCACAGGCAGGCATTATAGGGGCACAGGCAGTATATAGGGGCACTGAGGCAGGTAAACGCGTTAAAAATAACAACATTCATACTCACCTTAACTCCCCCGGCGAGCGCGCTCTGTCCTCTTCAGCCCGCGCTCCTCCGGCAGCTCCTCGGGCGCACGGCCTTTGACTCATCGCGACGCTGCCGGCTGAGGCGCACGGGGCCGCGGCGGGTCCTCAGCGCTGTGAGGACCCGGCGGCCCCGCTGTGTCGGACCTGCGGGTCCGACACTGTCTGCGGGGCAGGGAGCGCTCGCTGAAGGGCCAGTCGGTGCTCCAGGCCCAGCACAGAGGCCTGGAGCCCGGGAGACTCGGGGCACAGAGTGTTTTATTCGGGGCCCGAGCCCCGAATAAAACAGCCTAGCGACGCCCCTGCCGGTCGGTTTATCTGACTGGTATTTGTCCGTTTTTTGTACCGCGCACACGGCCGCGGGAAGACGGCTTTTCTCCGCGATTAGCAGAGAAAAGCCCTCCCCCTTTACATTCACTTGTTCAGATTCCGTCCGAAAACCGGACGGAAGAATGAACATGTAAATGTTTTTCGAGCCGCCGATGGTCTGAAAAACCGGCGGGTGGAAAACCCGTATAGTGGGGACTGCTGCACGGGTTTTTCATAGAGCCCCATGTAAAAGTTTGCGGCCGGTTTTTCAGACAGTTTGCAAAACCACAAATCGTCTGAAAAACCAGCTGCAAAACGGTGCCGTGGGGACATGGCCTAAATGTTCACTTTTGTAATAATGGGACCTTAGGGCCGGTTCACAATACATTCATTGCTGACATCAAATATATACCTTTTAATACCCAAAAACAGTATTGTAACGTATCGTTTGACGTATCCATAGACCATAATGGTGAAATGTGAAGTCAAAAGAGCATCTCTTTGAATACGTTCGACCCACTTTACATCCATATACTGAATTGTTAGGTGAGTAGGGCTTTCTTAAGTAGGTGCCATTTAAAGAGGCAATTGAATATTGTCATAGATTGAGGAGGGCCATGGTCACCAATACAGAAAATGAACCAAACACCTTCCCTATTCTTACAAATAATAGCAATACAGTATTGGAAGGACTGAGCTTGGTAGCTACAATGTCAAAACTGCTTTTTTTTTTTTTTTTTTTTTTAGTTACATGTTGACTATATTTCTTATCAATAGCAGTCTATCTCAAGCCCCAGACACACTCCAGATCAAAGGCATAGACCCCATGGAGGTGCACCACGGGGGGGTCCTTGAAGAGAGGGCCCGAACCCTGATTGGTACCTGGCCTTTTGTTATTGATTGGTCAGAACCTTTGCTGGACATATCTCTTGAGGAACTTTATTGTTAGAGAACAAGAATTGGCCAAAGCATCTTGGAAATGGAGTACAGGAGTCAGGACAAAGCAAACCCAAGGGTCTTCTTTCCAGGGTAGCAAAATATGGCACCGTTATGGGCTATTTTCATCTTTAGGCCTTAGATATTAGGCCCTTCTTCTTCCTTCAATGTTTGTCACTGCTCCAAATGTCTACATTTCTTGGGGTAATTGTGATTGCAATTAGCTAAATCCTGTGCACAATGTGGGTGGCTGGTATGAGTAATTTTCTAGATTCTGCAGCCCTACAGATGCATGGATGTGTAAATGACAGTCCTGTTATGTTATTACACCCCTTAGGTTGGTAGCAGCGCGTGTATGATGGAGTAATTCATGGAATGTGAACATCTGTAGTATTGTTTCTAAGTTGACAGCTCTGACCACACAGTTGGCACAGCTCCACAGGTATATCCAGTTATTGTTAAGCAATGAGTACTATGCTTTTACACTTTAAAGGGGATTTGCCAGGACGCCAGTTACCTACATCTTATCAGCACGGGAGCAGAATATATACAAATCACGCTGAGTCATGAAGCTGCAGGGGAGAGAGGGAGGGGGTGAGTGAGGAATGAGGAATAAGGGAGCGTCTCAAAAGTTAACTGAAATAATAACAGTACAACAGGGGGATTCTAAATTACAGAAAGGGACACAGCCTCATAGCCTGCACTTTCTACCCGGTGCCAGAAAAGCTCATTCATTGTGCCTGTCATCAGATAAGAAGTGCTTCATGCAAGCGCGGCCTGTCAGCTCCTGGGTCGTGTCTAGTGGAAGCTTTGAGGAAACTAAGGGGGACTGAGCAATGCTCTAGCTCTCAGATTTCTCACTTTTTTAATGACATATATTTAGAAAAGTGATTAAATACCCATTTTGGAGGGTCCCACGTCAACATTACATCATGGCAAAACCCCTTTAATACTCCATCTTTCCACAAGCTTGCTGGAATAGTCTTAGGCTATGTCTACACAGCACTGGATTCTCATTTTCGGCGGATTCAGTATTTAGGATCCACCTAAAAATCCGACGGTACCATGTGCTGTGTAGACCGCAATGAGAAATCTGTGCTGTAGTCTGCAAAGCACAGATATTTTTCGGTCAGTTTTAAAATCCAGCGGATTCCCGTACAGTCAATGTACAGATTTTGGATGGAATTTTAACATTGCTGTGTAGATATAGCCTTACGGTGGTGCATATCCTACAAAAATAAGTGAGCAAGAGCCCTCCTCCTCCTCTTCAGAACACCCTTGGAATATCTGCTAATTCCTTGCAGTCCTGTCCCGCTCGCTGAAGTGACAGGGCACCTGGCTGCTCTGATCTCATTTCTGCTGATAGGAAAGGATTCCCAGAGCATCAGCAAGTGGCTTGGAATAGATGAGACGAGCTGATCCTTCATGGCTCTGGAGCACTAGTTTTGTATATATCCTTTAACCCTTCCCCTTTTAAAAGTCCTGGACAGATGTTTGGGGAAAAGCATTTCCCATTCCACTCAAAAATCTTGGCTTGTATGACAGGACACAAATTAAAAGCAAAAATAACAAGTCATGATGTTGTGGGAATTGCATAATTTAAAGGGGAATAGCATGTGCAAACTGCATTTAAAATTCACTCCTCATAGACTCTCCTATACCCTGGTAATTAACCTTCATATGCCCCATGTCATCATTGTCAAATGACTACAGAATATATATAGATTTGGTCTGTACTAAAATACAACTTAAAGACGCATGTGGTTCTAGTAACAGGTCTTTATAACTTCGGTCTTGTAGGCCTCGTTCACACGGCTTATTCTGGGACTGATTTCAGCCCATATTGTGCGCCGTATTTGCAGTACGGCTGGACTCTGTCCCAGTCATTACGGTAATCCATAGTTCTCTATGAGAACTGTGGATTCCTTCTCTTCTCTCCGCTCGGCGAATACGCCGCGGGGGGAGATAAGTGACATTATTATTATTATTTATTTTAAAGCGCCATTGAATCCAGGGCGCTGTACATTCCAGGGGGTTACATACATAACATAAGTCAAACAAGTACAGTGATAAGTGATTTATGACAATTGGCACGACAGAGGGAGAGAGGACCCTACCCGCGAGGGCTTACAATCTACAAGGAGGGGAAAGAGACAGGAGGTGAGGGGCAGACATTGTTCGGGGGAGGAAGTAGTGACAAGTTTAGTGAAGGTTATAGGCAAGCCTGAAGAAATGGGTTTTTCAGGTTGCTTTTGAAGCTGGTGAAAGTGGAGGAGAGTCTGATGTGTTGGGGCAGTGAGTTTCCCGAGTGTGGGGTGAAGCACGGGAGAAAGTCTTGGAGACGGTTGTGTGAGGAGCTGATAAGGGGAGAGCAGAGGAGAAGGTCCTGTGAGGAGCGGAGAGTGCGTGGGGGAGATATTTGGAAATTAGGGCAGAGATGTATGGAGGGGAGAGGTCATGGAGAGCCTTGTAGGTCACGGTTAGTAGCTTGAAATGAATTCGCTGGGTAATGGGAAGCCAGTGAAGGGATTGGCAGAGGGGAGCGGCAGAGGAGTAGCGAGGAGAGGGTGGAAAAGACGGGCAGCAGAGTTAAGGATGGATTGGAGGGGAGCGAGGGTGCTAGCTGGGAGGCCACAGAGAAGGATGTTGCAGTAGTCTAGCCGGGAGATGACAAGGGCGATGGACCAGCATTTTTATAGTGTCGTAGTTGAGGAATGAGCGGATGCGAGAGATGTTTTTTCAGGTGGAGGCGGCAGGCAGAGGTGAGGGTTTGGATGTGTGGTTTGAAAGATAAAGCAGAGTCTAGGATTACCCCAAGACAGCGGACTTGTGGGACCGGTGAGAGTGTAGAGCCATTGACTGAGATAGAGAGATCAGGGGCAGGGGTAGAGTTAGACGGTGGAAAGATGATGAGTTCTGTTTTCTCCACATTTAGTTTTAGGAGACGAGATGAGAAGGAGGAGGAAATGGAGGACAGACAGTCAGGGATCCAGGAGAGTAGAGAAGTGACATCTGGGCCAGAGATGTAGAGTTTGGTATCATCAGCATACAGGTGGTAATGAAAGCCATGTGAGGCTATGAGGGTGTAGATAGAGAAGAGTAGTGGACCCAGGACAGACCCTTGGGGGACACCAACAGAGAGTGGCCGGGGAGAGGAGGTGGAGCAAGAATGAGAGACGCTGAAAGTCCGATCAGTGAGGTACGAGGATATCCAGGAAAGAGCCAAGTCCGTGATGCCGAGGGAGGAGAGGATTTGTAGCAGGAGGGAATGGTCGACAGTGTCAAAGGCAGAGGACAGGTCTAAGAGGAGGAGAATTATTTACGGTGTGTACGTGCCGTGAATAATGAGTGTCTATGGGGCCGGCTGCCGCCGTAATTGCAGGGTGAAATCCGTCTCCACAATTACGTCGGTAATAAGCCGTGTGAACTGTGCCTTACATGTATCTTGTTATGCCATGAGGAAGGGCCTGTGAGGCGTGAAACGCGTTGGAGATTAGCCTTTGTTGGATCTATGTATTTGTGTTCCGGACTTCAATAAATATTATGGCTTTTTAGGACGCTGGACATACCACTTTTTTTTTCTTCCTCTAATTAGTAACAGGTCTGTCACATCATTTAATTTGGCTGACAAAAGCATACACACAGTGAGCAGGGGTATACAGGCTCTGGAGCCAGAAGGATCTGCTTTTCTCTTTGGAGTGGGTGTCATCTTGGGTTCTGAGCTGTGGTGCACACTTCCACACTGCTTCGTTTAGCAACTTACAGGTGGTAGCACAGCTGTGGCAGGCCTACCCAAGCACCCTAGCCAACCTAGGTAGGTTGGTGCTAAATAGATGCAAGGGGCTGGCTTTACGCAACCTTAAAGGAAATCTTGGTAATTTAGGGGGACATGACTGAAAACTGTCTAGGTCTAAGACTTTTCTTGTTGCCCATAGCAACCAATCAGAGCGCCCCTTTCATTTTTTCGAGCTCTATATGAAATGAAAGGGGCGCTCTGATTGGTTGCTATGGAAACAAGAAAGTCTTCGACCAAGACCGTTTTCAGACATGTCCCCCTTACTGTCTGAGCTGCACCCTGGTCCTTTGAGGGCCACTGTAATGCTGTTATGGCCCTCGATGAAAATGAGTTTAACACCTTGATGTTGGCTGTGTCATTGTTGACCAGGTTCTTTCCTTCAAAACATCAGCAATTATATTTCTATCCACCTGGAAAAACCCATCTAGGTTTGCTGGTTTGCCAACTGATTACCAAGGGTCCTGCTACTGCAAATTTCTCAGTCAGATTAGCATACATCATGGTGTAAATGCTTATTTTTAACAGCACAGTGACTGGATTGAAAAGTGTGTGAATGAATAATGCTATTTTTATGAAATATTACTGACCAAGGTAGCACACCTTCCACCATCTTGGTTAATTCCTTTCTTTACAATCTGCAAAGAACTTTACGAATCCAGCAGGTCTTGGTTTAACCCCTTAAGCCGACCGCCTGAAAGTAGTTAATGACCAGAACATTTTTTTAGTTTTTGCCTCCTCGCGTTTCAACAGTTATAACTTTTTTATTTTTTCAATGACGCAGCTGTATGAGGCCTCGTTTTATTCGAGACAAGTTGTACTTTATGGGGGAATAGTTTAAGTTCACTTATAAATAATTGCAAGTTTTTTTTTTTTTTTACACCATTCACATTTCACACCTAATAACTTGTTAGATTAATTCTACAGGTTATTACGGTCGTGTGGATACCAAATATGTGAAGGTTTTTTCGTGTGTGTAATTTATGCACAATTATTTTGTATTAAATATTTATTTTAATTTTTATTTTTTTTTTACACTTTCTATGGTTTTTTGACTTTTTTTTTTTTTTTAATCCCAGGAAGGGAGGACTGTTTAACTGTTTTTAATTTTTTTTTTTACACTTAATAATTTATTAGCATATTTATATATGCTAATACATTCTAATCTGTGTCAGTCTGACACAGGCAGTGACCAGGACAGCACACAGTGCGTCCTGGTCACTGGCTTGTTACACAGACAGCCCTGGAGCCACTCTAGGTCCCCAGAGCTGACTGTGCAGCCGTTCCCCGGGCTCTGTCGGGTCACCGGGTGTTCCAATCACCCGACAGAGCAGGGGAACCCTTTGATTGCGCTGCGGTGATGATCTGCGGCAATCAAAGGGTTAAAGCACCAGCGAGCGGAGGTTCCCCCCACTTCCCAGTGCTCGCAGGAGATGCTCTGGGATCAGGGCTGTGTAGTACAGCCCCGATCCCAGCACAATTGCGGCGCCGGGCACCACAAACTCCGATGTCTGCAGCGACGTCTAAAGACAGCGGGTGGTCATTAAGGGGTTAAAGTAGCCTGCATAGATGTGGTCACGAGTCTTGCACTGCGCTATACAGTAGACCTATTATGGGAACCTAGTCCTCTAGTATCTATTTATAGAGCACCTTTAAGGTGACAGTGGGACTCTTGTGTATACTGGGCCCCTGCACAGCTACACAAGATGCACAAATTGTATGAAGTTTACATGGGCAGTCCAAGTATAGGACTTCACTACTCCTTCAAGTGCAGATGCTATATTGGGGTAAACTAGCAGTCAACATGTTTTTCAGGTGTTGAATAGACTTGAGTTTTGCATATCTCTGACCACTCTAAAGTCCTTGTTCACTCCGCTAGGTGAACCTTCTGAATGTGCTTATTGGAGATATTAAAAATTCCTGCACAGATGATTTCTGTAGCTGCTCAGAATGTAAATGTAACACTGATCATGTCATTGAGAATATTAATAGTCATTTAGCAATGTTTAAACTATATGCCGAAAAGCATATACTGTGGTAATTGATGGCAGAGAATGATCTAATGATGTCAAATGGCTTCCGAGCGGTGTCATCCGTGTTTACAATTATACCTCCCACCAGCCTTATTTTAGCTTGTGTAATTACTATGTTAGATGATTCTGAAGGCTTGATGCTGGTGGAAATTTCATGTGAAGATCTTTGGTGGACATGAGTGGGAGTAAGGACCTTCTTCTAGAATGGTTATTATAGGATTGATGATGGTAGGTATACCTTTAACCTGTCAACTCGAGCCGTGATATATTTTAAAAAAAGAAAGAGAGGAAATATACAAACACCCCAGCAGTCATTCTCTAAATACCATACTCTAGTTTGATCTCAGGGGCGTAGCTACAGGGGGTGCAGAGGTAGCAGTTGCTACCGGGCCCTGCAGCCTGAAGGGGCCCAAAAACTCTTCTATGACATAAGATGACACCAGTATTGTAAATGGCACATGGTAGTTGGGGGGGCCCCTATTTCAATTTTTGCACCAGGGCCCATGAGTTTCAAGTTACGCCTCTGCTTAATCTTCTACTGCTCCCACAGTTTTCATTACAATATAGGCGTTCTCCCAGCAGATTGGCCATTTTGCCAAGTATCCTTCTTATATAATTGATTGTGAAATATAACAGTACGTCTTAGCTATTGGCTAAATGGATGCTCCAATTCCTCAAACACATGCGTGGTCATGCATGTGTTTTCAAGTGGAGAGGAAAACAAGCTGCTTCCAAGCTTCTCTGGCAACGGACTGTATGGACTGATCTTTCTTTCCTCAGACTTTTGCTCCGGTGTAGAGTTGGGACATCACCATGCACATTAGACCAGGCATCCTCAAAGCTGTTGGGAAACTACAACTCCCATCATGCATTTATATAATCTATAACAGTGGGAATGATAGGAGTTGTAATTTCCCAACAGCTGGAGGGCCGCAGTTTGAGGATGCCTGCATTAGACAGTTGGAGGTACCACCAAAATCCTCAGGTTCGGACAACTAAATTGACTCTGTGTATAACAATAATAATAATCTTTATTTCTATAGCGCCAACATATTCCGCAGCACTTTACAAATTCAAGGGTAAACATACAGTCATTACACATTAAAAGTACTTACAAATGAGACACAAGGTGTGAGGACCCTGCTCGTGAGAGCTTACAATCTATTAGGGTGTATGGGTGAAACATACGGTAAGAAGTGCCAAGTTTACAATGGGCCGGCCATGTTTCATAAATAGGGGGTGGTTTACATGAAAAATGGATGAACCTGCCACCCAGACTGTACATCTATATACAGATAAGTGCCTGTGAGTGCCCAAGTGCAGGGAGTGACAGATGTGTGTGATAGCAGTTAGGGATCTTGGTGGGCCAGACCGAGAAGATGTATTTTCAGGGCCCTCTTAAAACTGTGAGGGTTGTGAATGTGCCTGATCGCCCGCATATTCCAGAGAATTGGTGCCGCACGTGTGAAATCTTGTAGGCGGGCATGGGAGGTTCGGATGATTGAGGAATGTAGTCTGATATCATCAGCAGAGCGGAGAGCACGGGTAGAACGGTAGACAGAGACTAGGGAGGAGATGTAGGGAGGAGCAGCGTTGTGAGAGCTTTATGGGTGAGTGCTGAGTTTATACTGTATCCTGTACTGGATGGGCAACCAGTGCAGTGACTGACACAGGGTAGAGGCATCAGTATAGCGGCTGGAGAGAAAGACAAGCCTGGCTGCTGCATTCTGGACAGATTGGAGAGGGGAGAGTTTGCAGAGAGGGAGACCGATAAGCAAGGAGTTGCAGTAGTCAAGACGAGAAAGAATAAGAGCAGTAATGAGAGTTTAAATTGTTTGCACAGTGAGAAATGGACGGATTTTGGAGATATTCTTGAGGTGCAGGTGACAGGAGCGGGCAAGGGATTGGATATATGGGGAGAAGGTCAGATCAGAATCCAATATAACCTAACAGCGGCCTGTGCCTAGGAGAAATGGTGTACCACATACAGAAACAGAAATACAGGGGAGTGGGTTTGTTGGTAGATGGCGGAAAGACGGAAGTTCATCTTAGTGAGGTTTAGTTTCAGATTGAGAGAGGTAATGATGTCAGAGAAGGCGGACAGACAGTCCGGGTGTTTTGTAGCAAGGCTGAGGATTCACGAGGAGTGTATAATAGGTTCATCAGCATAGAGTATGGTACTGGAAGCCAAATCTACTGTGTTGTCAATGTGGCTGTGTACAATGAAAAGAGGAGAGGACTAGAACTGATCCCTGAGGAACTCAGGTTGCCTTTATTTAACTAGATGCAGAAAAAATCCTCCCTTCCTGCCTTTTGTGCTGGAGGAGATTGAGAATACCAAGTCCGTCCACCTAGGAAAAGTCCACCTGGTCAGGCATCCACCAGCAAGGGGAGGCACCTGGACAGCAGCCAACACCTATGTTTTTGGCACGATCTCTACACGACTGTTTTTGAAGCCTGTAATGAATGTAGAGTGACAGACATTGCAGTCACGATTTCTTCCTGTTCCTTTAAAGGGGTTTTGCCACGATCTCACTCATCCCTCCTGCATCCAGCTCTTCAGCTCTGTGTGCTCAGAAGGGGACGTGTTTGATTTGTTTGCATTGCATATCATGTGACCCAGCAGGATGACATCACCAGGCCCTTCCTCTCTGTAGTCAAAGAAAGGTCTGTTTATGTTAAGAGCTGTGAGTAGATACAATGTAGCTCAGAGGTACAGTGTTTGCCTCACAGCACAAGGGTCCTAGGTTCAAATCCCTGTAGGAATCAAACCTGTGGATTTTATTTCCCTTTATCAATGCACAGACCTTATTGAGGTTTCTTTTTTATTTATTTGCATTATTTGACTAATTACTAAGGACAACAGAGGACGGGAGTAGAATGACAGCACCTGGGGTTTGAACACTCAGTAGCTGCCTGAGAGGAGAAGTGAGGTCTGAGCATGTGCGACCAAGACTGAGGAGCTCTCAGCCCTGGTCGTATCCCCTGGAGACGAGCTATAAACAATGGATCACTAAGGGAGCAGATAAAGCAAAAACGGTGCAGAATTTTTAATAATGATGAATGGTGAAAATGTTTATTTAATTTGCAAGTTTCCTACGACAATTTTACTTTGTGGCAAAACCCCTTTAAGGCTGGGCCCACTTATATTAGTTAAAGGCTGCAGTATTTTCTGTTTGGCATAAGTAATAGGGCATCCATAAGGGACAGAAGGTTGAAGGAAGAGTTACGTTCCTCTCTTTCGTTGCCTGTCTTCTTTTTTTGGATCCAATCCCAGTCTTCTAAATAAGCAGACAGCGAACATGCCTCAACCCAGCCTAATTGTAGTAGGGGTCAAAACCATGTAGAGTAGTCACAGTATGAGTAAAACAGAAAGAAGAGTGAATACTGAGCATCTGTTCATCCCTGTATTTTTCTATTTGATGTAAAACTGGGACATAAATGAATGATCTTGGTGGTAGACCCATATTTGGCCATATTGTGTGATTATACCCTTATTAAGCCTATTCATGGGAGAGCTTTATGAAATGGGTGACCAGTGTCTTTAATGTAGACCATCCAAAGCTGAAAATGAATGCCCTCTAGTATTAGTACGGCCTCACCTTTTATTGCATAGAGAAATGGGTTTTTAGCCCAAAAACCATTCATGGGCATCCATTGCACTCAATACAAATCAGACACAAGAAGAAATCTTTAATATGCATGTGACGGACCTGTTCAAGAAGTCATAAATGGCATTATGTGTTATATGTTACTAGGGGTTTTCTGCTCTTATGGGCTTTGTGCATCCATATTGCAAGTACAACTATTCTATGGGAGAAATAGTCGAAGCTATTGCAGCGATCATGAATGGATGCCAATAAACAAAAAAAACCCTTTCACACTACCCAAACATATAATTATGAAGTAATAAGCACTAGCAGCCTATAATACTGTGTCACCTCACAAGTAATGGAATTTACTGACTCCATTATAATCCCTAACAAGATCCAACTGTTCTTAGTAGAAGTAATGAGTGCCTCTGTAGTGATGGGTGTCCCAACTGGTGCAAAGCTCTCACTAAAACCCAAATAAACATGTGTGATTGACATGGTTAGAGTTAGAAAGAAAAATGACAAATGGTGTAAACGATATTGGAGATCTCTACACAACTAACCAGCAAACACAATAGCGACTGATTAGATATGAGTGACCATATGTCCACAGTCCCATCACTGCATCTTCACCTTTATTTGCTTAAAATACAATGAAAAAAAGTGTGTTGGGGTTTTGGTTTCAACTTTAAAATAAAAAAAAAAAAACTTCACAGCAGCTTTAAGTTTTTTAAAGGGGTTTTGCCACGATCTCATTTCATACATCCTGTATCCAGCTCTTCAGCTCTGTGTGCTCAGAAGGGGGCGTGTGTGATTTGTTTGAATTGCAGATCATGTGACCCAGCAGGATGATATCACCAGGCCTTTCCTCTCTGTAGTCAAAGGAAGGTCTGTTTATGTAAAGCATTGTGAGTAGCTGAGAGGTAAAGTTTTTGCCTCCAGGCACAAGGGTCCTAGGTTCAAATCCCTGCAGGAACCAAACCTGTGGATTTTATTCCTCTTTATCAATGCACAGACCTGATTGAGGTTTCTTTTTTTATTTATTTGCACTGTTTGACTAATTACTAAGGAGTACAGAGTATGGGAGTAGAGTGACCGCACCTAGGGTTTGAACACTCAGCAGCTGCCTGAGAGGAGAGGTGATGTCTGAGCATGTGCGACCAGGAGTGAGGAGCTCGCAGCCCTGGTCGTATCCCCTGGAGACGAGCTGTAAACAATGGATCACTTAAGGAGCAGCTAAGACAAAAATGGTGCAGAATTTTTAATAATGATGAATGGTGAAAATGTTTATTTAATTTGCAAGCTTCCCACATCAATTTTACTTCGTGGAAAAACCCCTTTAAGCCAAAGCCATGAATAAATTCAATAAAACGGTAAATATAGGAGGAAATATTACACTTCTCCTTTTTGCTTTTATCACTCTTGGCTTTGGGTAAACAAACTGCATCAAAAACTGGGGTGCCATTCTTTAAAAACATGCTATGTACGAAACCACCTTATAAACAAAGTAGGAATAATAGAGTACGCTATCCACCAATATAGAATGAGAAAAAGAACCACCAATAAAACTGTAGATAGTTGTTCTTTCCTTTCTTTAATTATTCTTGGTTTTTTTTGTAACTACCTGTATATTCCCTCACTTCACCTGTTGTGTCAGCTCTTTGGGTTCTTTTGGACATCAGTCTTCATATTGTACATGCATTTCATTTGGCTGTCCTCGGAATGACTTCTTGTATAACAACTGTGTGCATTTTATGTCAAAAAAGTCCCCAAAGACTGAAGGAAGTGAATACTATATACTGTAATCCCTATTAAGACACCATCCCCACACATGAAATAAAACAGACATTTGTTGGGTGAAAGTCCGCTTCATTATAAATTTCTCAACCATCAAACAGAAAATCAACACCATCTTGCCTCGCAGTGATATGCCTGCAGCTGGACTCCCTGTATTCAGGGCTACTTCACCCCCTTATGTTCACCAATCGCTTGCTGTGACTTGAAATGATCCCATAGAGACCAAAGAATGACAAGACTGAAAAAAGGGAAACAAATGTATGAACTTCAGTTCTCTAGTTATTTTCTAAATTTTGTCCATTGAACACACCATTTAAAAACACGAGGTTGGCAGGATAGCAAATCTCCAGGAACTTGCAGAAGTAAAAAAGGAGGATTGAGCTAAGAAGGGTACTAGAGCTGCCCTTAGGGGCCCCTGGGCTTTGGTCGAAGAGAGCAATACCAAAAGGGGGGAAGTATAGAGTTTAAAAGGGGTTTTTCCCCTGATTTC